>VWYH01001497.1:470442-558910 GCA_013399365.1 Pampusana beccarii
CGCGCGCCGGGCCGTTGCCAACGGCTGGAAGCGTCCGTTGGGGGCACGCGGCCGTTCGGGGCCGCGCGCGGCGCGGGAGCCTCCCAGGCTCCGCCACAGGCGGGGCGTTGGCCCAGCCCCGCAGCACGGCTGGACACCCGCGGGAACGGCCTCACGGGCTTCGTTCCTGAAGAACGTTTCTCACTAATATTCGTAACGAGCCTCAGGACTGGGTACTGCACGGGCTCCCTGTGAGGTCTGTTCAAAGCTATGCTTGGCATCTTTATTTTGGAGTGATTTTTTTAGGCTTCGCCGGTTCTGAAACAAACCTTGGTGACCTACTGCTGAGCAGAAGATAATATTAATGACCTAAAGTAGTTCACTTTCCTAGCTAGTATTTATTTTAAATGCTTTGTTATTAAAAAAAAAAAAAAAAAAGGAGAAGATTTATAAAAATCAACCACCTGAAATTAAAGGTTATAAATTTGATTAAAAACATAGGCGGGAGTCAACTTATGCACTTCTGTGGAAGAGGTGGTCTACAAAAGAGCAGTGGGAGACTTAATCTCGTAAAAGCTGCTATCCAGGTCTAGGCAAGCACTTGAAATGCTTCCAGAAGTTGCCTGAGTGCTGTGGGTGTTTTCCATTGTCAGGGATAAACCAGCAAGACACTGACATGAAGTGGTTTACTGCTGCAATTATGGCCAGTGCACTGTTCCGTTTAATTTTCCTTTATGATCAAAAGACAAAAAGCAGCCATAAAAATGAAAAAAACCCTAAAGAAAACTGAACTAGAACCACCAGCCTTGCAGAGTTTTGAATCCTTGTGATATGTCTCCTGACTGTGAATTGCAAGATAGGAAACATCTAAAGGGTTTGATACATTATTTAACTGGCTTGTGTTTTCTGTGGTACAAGCTGAAAACACATGGGGAGAGTCCTTTCCTCAGTTTCTTCACTTTAAGTTTCTGACTGGTCTCCATGAGTTCCAAAGAAAATAAAACAGTTTCTGTCTAAGCATGTACCAAATTAATTTGTTGGAGTTAGATTCTGCAGTGAACATCAGAATTTACTATTGTAAACATACAGTAATGGAAAAGCAAGGGGGGTGACTTGTAAATTATATCAAAGCAGATTCATAATTATCTTCAATAGGTCATTCTAAACATGACACATGAGGAGGCAGGGTAGAGAAAAGCTGAATATCTCATTAGATTCTGGACTGGAAATGGACTCTTCAAACCTCTTTATGAACCTACTCTCTAAACGGTAAATTTTGATGATTAAAGTTATGGTGGCTCATCTGTGATTTTTGTTTATCCTCAAATACAAGAACTCTACTTATTTATATATAGATTCATTTTGCAACCTAATTGTGCTGAAGAGAGAGATGACATACTAAAATTCTACCTAATAAGTACACCATTTGATTGCATGTGTTTTAATCCTAGTTAACCACGCTTTGTCTAATTGCGTAATTGAGTTATTTACATAAAGTGTTGAAATCTAAATGCTGTTCTTCAGCATGGTATCATTTTGTACACATAAGTTGTCAGAGCATTCCTGTTACTTTGTTCTCGAAAAATTAAAAAAGGTTTTCAGCATCTGCAGCTAAAATAAAACGTATTTAAAATGTATAAAAATATTAGTTTCAGCTGTAATTGATCAGAATATTGAAAATAATATGCAATATTAATTTAGCTTTTTTTTCAGTTTAGCTGAATAGGGCTTTACTTCATGAAACTATTGAAACATGAAACAGGACTATTCAATGGATAAAAATCCATGCAGGAGGTGCAAGATTTTCAGACAGTAATCCTAAGTGGAGCTGGGAAACTGTATGAAAGTTAACTGGGGATGAAAGCAGTCTATATAAGCACAATCTGTATGAGAAAGTAGTCAGGAAAGCGTTCATGGTTAGCCCCTTTATACAAAGGCAATGACACTAGTTGTATGTTACTGAAAAGCGTACTGACATGGCAGAAATAAGGACAATAAAAAAGTGGTACTTCATTTGCCATTAGAACACAGGAATCCTGTTTTACCCATGGGAATATCACCTGGTTCCAGAGTCTGACTTTGTCCCTATTGAAATTAAAAGCAAAACTGTCATTAATATTGATAATATAGGGCAGCAGGCTAGTGAACATAAAAGGCAGTACTCTACACATGTATTTAAAAGGTGTAAGTTCAAATTGAAACTCTTTCTTTGTATTCCTCCTTGCTTTTGAAATACAGCAGTGTGAGAACCCAGATGAAAACTACTCTGAATTCTGTGAGTGCAAGATACACAAACGAAATTACTTGGCCACAGAAAATACTGGGAAAAAGCAGAGGTTTCAGCCCCACAAAATGCTGTAGTAATTTGACTAAAATAGATTCCAGAGCTGAGTCTGTTTGAAACTATGCTTTGTAAAATCAAACTCTCAACTGATAGTGTTTAGAGTTTATGCAGTAATTGTTTTGCTTTACAAGGAGGAAAGAAACCCTGGAATTCTCCTGTATTACATATTCTGTATTATGCTGGTTCTTACAGTATGGAAGCACACAGAAAGAAAATACAAAGAAGGGCAACAAAAATGGTGCACAGAAATGAGAGATATATGAGCTAACACATAGGAAGCTAAACTAATATATGACTGGGAGAAGAGCAGCCTCAGAGGAGACATGATCAAAGTCTATAAATACCTTCTACAGTCTATAAACACATTCAAGGTAACCATAAAAATCAGGGATAGAATTATAAAGCCTTAGAAGGTGGCAGGACAAGGATCAATAAGGTAAAGCTAGAGAGGGAAGAAGTTTAAGGTAAAACATTGGGCAGCAAACTTCAAATAGGCCTGGTAATTAGATGCTGTCCCTACTGATAGTCCAGAGCAAGGTTGAAGTCATTGCCATTAATATTTTATAATAGATGCACCTCTGAATTTCAGGATGACTAAAAATAGAATGGACTTTTTTGAACCACTGTCTAGACAAAATTAAAAACATGGGTTTATTTTTAAATGCAAGACTAATATATTTCTTTTATACAGAAGTCCATTATGGAGTGCATGAAGTAACATAAAAGAAACAGGTGCCCACCTTAAAGTTATTTTTAAGAGCCTTTCAAGTTGAGTAACACAGTGCTTACCTTCCTGCCCAGATGTATCTGAGGGGCAGTGTCATACTTGTTCTCACCTCTTCGTGTTTGTGCTTTTGGGTTCTGGTGGACAGGCTGAATCCCCAACCTGTGAAGATAAAGCTTACAAAGAATCTGAGAGAAGCCCCAATTCTATTGAAGTCAGTAGCAAAACTTTGGTTACAGTAGATACAGGATTTCACCCTACTGTTTGTATTTCTTTGAGGGTACTAATTAATTTTGCTATAACATTTGCCTTTTTAGGGCATGAGAGACCTGTAGGAAAGCTGCTTTGCTGCTGTACCAAGATGAGAGACAACAAACAAGCCCAATCTTCCTTCGATTTCAGTGGCAAAGTATGAGGTGTATGGCTGTGTCCTAAGCAAGGGTAAGTGAAATACAGACAAGAAACTTCTCTTTTCCTGTCTTTCCACAAGACACAGATACATGAACCAAGTCTGTGATACTTAAAAATATATATTTTACGTATAATCAAGGTCGTTCCACTTTGCTGAGGTAATTTACTGGTATGCTCCAGAAGCTGGCAGTTGTCTGTACTTCTTTCAGGAGTTGAGACTCTTCAGGAATGTTTACAAGCTACCTTTGAACTAGGTTGTGCTGGATTGCATATAATAGTTTGACAGTGACATACATTGGTTTCTGACTTGTGCATAGAGCCTCTATTGATTCACAGGCAGCAGCTGCTCATTATCTCAACAAGAAACAAACAATAGAAATTTATTGTAATAATAACTGATGGAGTTACTGAACACCGGCATTCCCCACTGAGTTCAATTGGAGATATCAGTGCATGTACACTGTTAAAATCTTAAAATTAAGCGTGACATGTCTCAAATTGGTAAGCCAAATTAATGGACTAGTTTGACTGAGTTGATCTTAATCTGCTTCCCAAGTTCACTCAGCTAGTATTTGGCAGAAATATAAACTCTCTAACTACCAAGCACTGGAATGTAGGTGAACTTTAGGTTCACCTGCTTTCTCCTGATAACCAAATGACAGCTGCAAAACTGCTATCAGCTGAAAGTTGGAAGGGGATTTAAAAAGAGAAAAGTAGCAAATTCCAGTAGTGAAAACAAAGGTTTGTGAATAGTAGAAATGAGAGTAAGATCAAAGTTGAAAGAAATATAAGAAAGCAGGAAACATAGTCAGAGGTGAGAGATGATAAAATATATGAGTCACTGAGCAACAGAGATGTAGCTATTTTAAATTCTGCACTGTGATAAAAGGAATGGTTCTATTCTAACTAAACTTTTTTGTTATTTTCTCAAATTACATGTCAGAATGCAAATATTTATGTATGCATCAGTCTTGCAATCTTCAATATTATTTTCAGAACAAACATTCCCTTCTGAAAATGAAGGTTAATAATAACAACACTTTATGATTCTGACTGAAGAACTTTGGTTTAGACTGTCTGGGAACATCAGAAGCTTGGTAACTTCAGCTTCTTCCCAGCCAAAAATAGAGTGCTGTATTGGTCATGACTGATCAAGGTCAATGGTCATCTACTCTCAAATTTTGCTTGTAGTAAGCATCAGTCACAAAGAATTCAGGAGAGAACAGGTTGTCAGAATGCAGTCAAAGTCATTCTAAAGTTGATTCTGCTGGGATTTGGTTCTTCTCAGTTTAATAACCATTCTTTAATTTCTGTTTTGCTAAAACACTGACAAAATAATTGATACAGTAAATTATGAAAGCCAGCATTTAGCAACAAATTAGGAAAAACTGTCTCTTCTGAGAGTGGTTCTGCCTCTGCCTCAGATTAGGGACTCATGGAAGTCACCTATTCCAGATGACTTTTTTAGGTTTCTTCCCATTCGGACCAAAAGGATGTTATTCAGAAGTGAAAAACTGTAGTCTCAAGTATCAACTTAATAAGAGGGAAATTGCTTAACCCAGCTAATACCTTACTTTAAATTCTGCCTCTGTTTTGGATGTGTTCTTAGCTGTAGGGAACAATTAAATTGCCAGGATTAACAGTCCTAAACACTGAATTGTTACAGTATTTCATTCTCAAAAGCAAAATGAAAAGGAAAGTTGATACTGGTCCAGGTAACAGCTTGATGTTTAGTGCACTTCTCCACTATGTGGTAATATTGACGTTTTATGAAAACTTAGCAACAAATAAAATAGATCCATGTTGAAGAATGACGGGAACTTCAGACGTCTCCCCTATGCTTCCAAGTGCTCACGAGTTAGAGGAAGCTGGTAATGCATATTAAAAACAGTGAATTAATAAAGTGTGACGCTTCAAAGCAATATGTTTATGTGACAAACTTGTCCTGGGTTTAGATATTGATGTGTATTAAGGCCAGAAGTCCACACAATTTACTTCTTCAGGGTATTTTGTATCCGGAGGTTTCCCTACTTGGCCTTTTGTCAAAAAAGAGTGGAACTATTGGGCAACAATCGGAAAAACACAACGATATTACTTGAGTAATAATGTAATGGTGACTTCTTTAAAATGAGTGAAAGTGAAGCAGTATTCTTATGCCAAGCCACATATATTTGAAAGATTTAGTTGTGAAGTATTAACTCCATTTTCTGTGAAAGGTCCACTAACCTCGGTAAGGCGTAACCTTGTAATGAAATCAGAAACAAGAATCAGTTGTCATGGTTTCTAGTGTTATAGCAACATTTCCATAGATGTGCAGAGTTAAAACAATTAAATATAGAAACTTAAATTACCTTCTTAAACAGTGACACTGGTAAAAAGGATGCAGTAGGTATAAGCATTGGAAAGTAGTCTCCTGCAAAAAAATAATTAAATTGTTTCTGTTGTAGGATTCAATGATTTGTGTTTTAATGTGAAGGTTTCTGTATTGTTTACATCACTAAACTTAAAAAAACCCTATTGATACTATGTGTCAAAATTGAAAGAAAAATTTTGGTCTTTGTAAACATGACCATGTTTCAATTTTCTCAAATACAGCAAACTAGTTAAATTGTTGCATGTACCCTTTTGAAGAAAGGAATCTTTTTGTCAAAAAGCTCCCTTGATTTTCTAAAAAACCACAATGAAATTTATTTCTTATCAGTCAATCGTTTCTTACAAAGAATCCATTATTGGTCTGATCACATAGCACTTTTAGAGCCACTGCTTCTAGCCAAGTGGAAAATAGGGCTTGTTTTTGTTTGTAAGCTGGAGTCCAACTTCAGGATGTTTCCAAAATGGGGAGTTGTTGTGTTTTTTTTTTTTCTNCTTTCTCAGAGGGTTGAACATAAGCAAATTGCCAGTGAAATCAGCTTTGCTGAGCCAGGCTCCCTGGTTGATCTGGGATTAATATCACAGGGAAATTATTTTGATTTTACCAGTTTTGAGGTGCCCTTCTAGTTCCACTTCCATCTGATCTAGCTAGTATCATGCTACATAACTAATACCACCTCAAGACTATATAAAGCAGTCTATCAGAGAGACATATAAAACTCAGATCTTCAGAAGTATATGGTAAGGTCATCTGCCCAAGTCCACATGTCTTATGGAAGTAAATATTTATGATAGTTAGACCTAAGAAGCTATTGTACAATAAAATAAAGCAAAATCATTGTTGTATAACCTTTTGAAGCATTCCAATAACCTTGTCTCTCAAGGTGGTTTGATCACTTCAGAAATACTCTTTAAACCCTTTCTATTCCACCTTTATCTGCTTTATGATTAAAACATTTTTAGAGGTTTTGGTGATGGATCTAAAGTTTCCTCATCTTTAGAAGTAAGTCGATACTTGCGAAGATACAGAATTAATGCAAGTTACAATCCCAAAACAGATCAGTACTTCTAAAAAATTGAGCACATTTACATACTCGGTGTTCCTTCATGAAGCTGATAAATTAAAATGTGCTGAAAGCCATCCAAGGGTTTTATACTTCAGGAAGAATGTGGCCTGACTTGTAATTGTTCTTTACACTTCTATAATCAGTAGTGAGAGAAAAACACAGAGCTGAGAGAGAAACACAATTGTGTTGAACATGTTATACCTCTTTTGCCCTCACTGCATGGAAGCATAAGTTCTGAAAAAAAACACTTCGTCTGATTGTGTCTGATTCAGCCCAGGAGGATACTTTGGCTCAAAACCAGTCTGAGCTGGTGACATGAAACAAGAAGAAAGTGGTGCAGAAAATTGAGAAGAAAGAAGAGGGATTATACTGGCTCATTTAAATGAAAATGCCAAATTTGTGAAAAAACAAACACACAAACAAAACAAAACAAAGCACAAAACCACAAAACCAAAAAGCTACCTAAATCAGGGGCAAAGTACAAATTTGAAAACTGTAGTGTGAAGGAGAAAAATCTTTTAAAAATCATTTTGAGAGATTATTCTCTGTCCTGTCTAGACCCCTGGTTTTGCAGCAGGCTCAGAAACAGTCAGCTATGAAAGTAAGTAACCTGGGAAGCATGACAGCCTCGGTGGCATGGAGAGTTAGCTGTCTGCAGAGCTAATCAGCTCATGCACAGTCAGTCTGGGTTTCCAAAGAGTCAAAGAAGCCTTTTACCTTTGGAGCCTGCAACCAAGATGTCGCGAATCCTTCAGAAATAAGCAGTGGCTAAGGCCACCTACAAGTCACTGGGATCTAAAAGTACAGGATGCCTCACAACTCATACAGGAAAATAGGCAGCCTGGGGACATGGGGATGCAGGCAAGCATCCCTGAGACCCCATGAGATAGATGAACATCTTAGCTTTTGACTCTGTCAGATCTGATTTTTCCAGCACAATATTCTTTCTGTCAGCCAGCTCCTGAGGTACATTTGTGTGATGCAAAGCGTAGTAGCAAAGCAGATCAGAGATCCCTGAGGTAGCTCCAAATACGCTGACATATCTTGGATGATACAACATCATGCAGATAAATTAATTTGGGTTCTTGAAGCAATAGAGACATATCAACGTGGCACTGTGTGTCAGTTAACTAAGTCTGTCTCTGAAGTGCTTAATCTTAGCACTCTAGTGGGTGATTATTTTCTTTTTCCTTTTAAAGCCTGGGTTATCTCAAAGGTGGGCTTCCTCTCTACACAGAGAGTGAATATTTTAAGAAATTTTCCTCGTCCTGGTTGATTTCAAATATGGAGCTAAATTTATATTTGAGTGAAGCTACTGTAGTGTTTCCCATGGTTTGGTAGCTGGCATCCTAATGAAGTCACACAAGACCCACTCTCACTTTCCAGAAGAGCTGAAATTGTGAAGTCTAGATTTTCCTAGCTCTTTACATGTCACTTTGTTTTATTGTCAAACTTTTATGACTCCTGCAGTATTATTTGTCAACTGAGATATAGGGTGATTGTTGTTGGTTTTTTTTGTTTTGATTTTGTTTTTGTTTTTCGACTTTACTATGAAAGCACAGAGCCTTTTCACTCATACTGCTGTAACACTAGCTTGATGCTAAATTTGGTTGCTTCTAGTAAAGAGAGGTGGGAGAAGAAAATAAAAACAGCAGTTTGCATTTGGGGATATTTTCTGCTCCCTCTAGTGTTGTGCTTATCCCTCAAATACAGAAAACCAGAGGTCCTACCTTAAGAGACAGCTTCATTTATGAAGTGATTAAAGTGTGCAACAAGTATTGCTCACAAAAAAAGATTGAACTTTTGCAAATCTTAACCTCTGCTGGAAGAGGTTGTAAAAGGAAAAATGAAATGTACAATGAGAAATATGGAGTGAGTCTATGGGTAGATTTACACATGAAGGGTTTTTCCAGAAGTCCCAGGTGTACATTCATCTGGAAATCCCAGATGAACATGTGAATTTCTCCAGTTTTGCCTGAGCAAACTTTCCAAGTAGACAACAAAAATTATTTCAAGAGACCTTGTTCTGAAAAATCACACTACCTGTTGATTTTTTGAAATTGAGAGTCTAATAGGAGATGCACTTATAATTTTTAATACTTATCTGGGTTGGTACACCCTTCTCCCAGGAAAAATAAACAAGATTTCTCTACACATGAAACTGAAATGCTATGTTGATGTCTGTATTTTACTTTGATGAGGAGAAGTAGTTCTAAGTGTTAGATTTAACATTTTATCTGGTTACTTCAGAGGAGTCTGTGTATACTTTCCTCTATTTCTCAAGTGTGTGTCTCTGCAAGATTGCACTCTGAATATGTTTTTCACTAAGTTGCATACTTTAACAGATATATATTAGGGCTATTGTGTTGTGAAAAGTGTCTTTTTGGTTCCTATCTTTGTTGGACTTCTTTGCCAAATGCAACATGTAAGTGGTAAAGTTTTCAGTTAAAAAGTTAACTAACCAAAATACAGGTTGGTGTGGATTGACTGAATTGTGACTTTCAAATTAATTAGATAGGGTAATCTGAAAAACAATCTTTTTATTTCTGAAACATGTAAAACTGTTCTATTTCAAAGCAGATGAAAAATTTCAATTTTAGAAACATTTAAATGAACTAAAATAGTGACTTCTAATTTTCCCTGCATATAACGCTTTTCCATTTAAAAAAAAAATGAAAATGTTCTGAATATAAGACAACATCTTTTATTTTGGGTCAGAAAGTCACATGGCCTTCTCGGAAAAGACATTGTTTTTTTCTTTTATTTTTGGCAGAAAAATATTTTACTTTTTCATCATCCTGGCTCAACCTAAGAATTTTTCTGTTAGTATACTAAGCTTCCCAGAACTGACACTAAGTTAGCCACTATTAGGCCACCTCTAGTCCTCATTTACCATTTGTAGTGATGAGACTGGTTTGAGAGTCTATCTCCAGGTTAATTGTGGCACTGTGACTGCTGAATGATTTTTTTTTTACATTTGCTTTAGCCTGTACACTACTTAAATTAGGAGATATTGTAAATTTGGACCTTCAAAGTTTTGCTTGCAGTCACTGGAAGTATAAAATTGATATAAATGAGAATAATTCTGAGACTGAAAATGCAAGCATGATTAACATGTTTGGCACAATTTAGGGCAGTTAACCTACATATTAATGTGTGGTAAAAAAAATACATTTTACATTATGTCAGCAGCTCTGGAAGATGAGGCTCCATTTCATTGAGCAAAATATGACTGTCCTAGCCAGGAGGAATATGTTATTGCATTTCTATAGCTGTGAGTTGCTTCTCTAATTTCTGTTGTGATTTTTGCACATTCAGATGATTTCTTGAACTTTTCATAATTAGATTGGTAGGAGGAGAAAGGATCCTTGTTGTGATACACTTCTTATTACCAACACAGCAATTAACGAGAGAGATTTTCTGCCTTTTAAGTTTCCTCATTAGTTGTTGGGAGGGTGGGGGAGCACTGTGCAACAAATCTTTCTTCTCCCATTTCTGGCAATAAAGTCCATGTTTGTTTCTTTTTGTGGTTTTTTATCAAGAAAGCACATGATTCTCCTCCCAAGATTACATATACTGTCATCATTTCCTCTGCAAGAGGTGCACACGCAGTGTAAGTTAATAAAATGGCATCAATATAGAAACAATGCAGTAAGATTTAATGGAATCATATTACAGCTAACCATACACTTATCATCCTAACCAGTTTTGTTTCTCTAAAACCTTTTTTTACACTGATGGTAATAGAAATTTTATACAATAATAGGTTTTACAGTCAACTGTTAGGGTTCACCTGCGAAGATTTGAGAAGGTACCAAGGCTCTAGCAAAATTATCTTTAGCAAACAGAAGTCATTAACGTCTTGGTAAAAGGATTTTCTCCTTCTATGTGTGATTGCATGTGTATTTATGGATATACATTTACTATGAATAAAATATAAAGTGAAACCCCAACTGTAAAAAACTAATTGCATCATTTAGAATATTGAAGGACTAAGAGAAGAAGAAAAACCCACAAACACAAACACACCAACAGTGTTTAGGCATCATTTCAGCTGCAGCTTGTAAATAACAAGAATGACTAAAATTCAGCAAAATGCCAACTGGTTATTTACACTAAATAGAATGCAGAAATCTATGCATTTAACTCCTCCCCTGAAAATACCCTTTTCAGCACACTAGCCCATGTAGGAGCTTTTATTTGTTAATCATACATAATAATATTTCACCTTCCTTTTCTTCTCTCTTCAGTCCCATCTCATTACTTTCTCATTATGTGTTACTGAACATTTGTTTATAAGGTCATTGTAAGGAGGTGCCATGTATCGTCTGCCTGTTTTATGAGGTACATTATTAGGCACTGAAAATAGTAAAAGCTATTAACTATGACAATTTTCCTAAATGCCCCTTAGAAGAGTTCCATGTCTGGCAATACCAGATTTTACACTGATGCCTCTAAGACTTGAATCTATTTTACATTACATTAGAGAATGTTTGTAACATTTCATCCTTGGTTTGCAGCAAGCTCAGTCTCTATGACACTGCTCCTTTGTAGGCTACTGAAGTAAGGTTGTGGGGAAGGTAATAAGAATGTGCTGAGCCTATGCCAGAAGTCCCACTACTCGTTCAATTTTGTTCTCTGTCTGCTGTCATGGTTCGACCTCCATCACACTATTTTAGAAAAACAAACAAACAACCAAACACAACAACAACAACAACAACAAAACCAAACAACAGAACACTCTTAATATTATATGGAAGGTTCATGTAGCTTTTTTAATGCAATCTGCCTTCTGAATCCAGAACAATAAGCAAGTTCTGCTGTGAAAACAATCAACTTTTGAGTACGAACAACTGTAAGATATCACACTCTGTTGTCCCTTCAGTTCCAATGAGCTCAGTGCGATTGCATTGGTATAACTGAGAGGAGAATTCAGTCCCCTAAACTTCTTAGCTCAAACCCCAAGCAGTGATTCCCCAAAAGTAAAAGCCAATGATACTAACCAGTGATCTTTGGTCCTTTTCAGTTTGGTAGGGTAGCTTTCTGCTAAAACTGAAGGATGTAATTTTGGCATATTTCCAGTTAAAAAAAACCCATAGCTCTCTGACTGATTATTTCAAGAGTGGTGAAAAGTTGTCTAACACTCAGGCAAGTTGTGTACTTTCAAATATCTCCATTTGACTTCTAGTTTTAAAATCAGGTTGAAAGGAACAACTGTAGCTAAACACTCCTGTGACTGTCTAAGCCTTTCAGCATTGAAACATTTCTGACGGATTTTCCATTTGCAAGAGGGAAACATAGCATAGAATTACAGAATTCTGGCTACAGAAGTTTTGATAGACAAATAAAAAATTGGATTTTCTATTTACTTTTATCCAGAAAGAAACAATAGATAATTATTCAGGCCTCTATCAAGTTCTTTATTATGATTGTTATACAATTGATTCCCACAGCAACCTAATAAACTTGGTGTCATTGGAACAAAAGCAATACTCCTTCCCTGAGAAAGTTAATTTAAAATGTATTTTCTAACATGTATTTTATTTTTCCTGGACTTCCTATTTTTTAGATTTTTGTTTTGTTCTGTTTTGTTTTTTCTTCTTCAGTTCATGGCCTAGGTAGCATTCGTAGCATTTCATTGTTGATTTTTATTCAGGAACATTTCAGATTGTAGCATTATTGTCAAATCTCTTCTCATACCATTCAGTTGCAATCTCCTTTCCAGTATCTCTTCTACAGCTGAGGTGAAACATTCTTTCAAAGTCATTATTGTCTGTCTAGAAACATTGCAAGGGATGCCATGTCTATGCAATGAGTTGTCATTAAATAATCATCTCTTATCTAGAACTCTGCAGTAAAGAGGGAAAAGTCAAGGAATAAACCACAAATGATGTATTTCCTCACATTTTCATAAGGAGGAGCAGAAAGGGCATGGGCTAATTGACAAAAACAAGCAAAACAAACCCCTCTTCTTATGCGTAAAATTTTGGCCAACTCAGATAATCCTTGTGCATAGATTTTTCCTCTATAAATTTAGGAGTGTGAGGCACACAGGTTAGCCTGCATGGATACTTTTTGAAGGCAATTGAAACAGCTGGTTCCAAAAATCAGTTGGATCAGGTTGCACCATGGAGGTCCCCAACTCTCAGTGTTTATGAATATAGCATGTTAAGTTCCAGATTGCCTCACTTAGGTGGCTAACTCTAATTTCTTGCGTTTGGACATATGGGCTTAAGTTCTATAAACCCATGAAATATGCTCTTTGCAAACTTTATTCTTTATTCTGAAAAGAATCCTAAACACTGAAAGAAGCAAGGCATGAGTTTGGCAGAAAGTCCCATTATGAAGAAAGGCCAAAGGAAAATTAGGGTTCTTCTTCTCGAAATATGGCAAAAAAAGAAATTATAGTGTCAGTGGAAGCAAGGTCAGGCGTCGTGGGAGAATTACAGAGATGAGCATGGTCACCTTATTAATGGACGTAGACGAAGCTGAGGCGTTTAATACTCCGCCTTGGTCTTCAACACCGAAGATGGATTTGTGGACCCCCATAGCCCTGGGTTAGAGAACCATGGCTGTGTGAACAATAAACTCCAAATCGATCTGGAAGTTGTGCAGGATTTGCTACTCCAGCTAGATCCCTGCAAGTCAATGGAGCCTGATGGGATTCATCCAGGGGTGCTTAAAGAGCTGGCTGACGTCATAGTGAGACCTCTCTCCATGATTTTTCAATGCTCCTGGGAGTCTGGAGAGGTCCCAGATGACTGGAATCTGGGAAACATTGTCCCAATCTACAAGAAGGGCAAAAGAGATGACGGTGGCAACTACAGACCTGTCAGCCTCACTTCTATTCCTGACAAAATCATGGAGAATCTTGGATTTATTGAAAAACATCTGAATGACAACGCAGTCATTGGTCCCAGCGAGCACAGGTTCATGAGGGGAAAGTCTTGCTTAACAAACTTAATTTTGTTCTATGACAAGGTTACCTGCCTAGTTGACCAAGGGAAGCCTGTTGATGTGATCTTTTTGGATTTCAGTAAAGCCTTCGATACTGTCTCTCACAGTATTCTCCTGGACAAGATGTCCAGCATACAGCTGGATAAACACACAATGCAGTGGGTGAACAATTGGCTGATGGGCTGGGGTTCTGTCTGACAGCAAGTTGAACATGAGCTAACAGTGTGCCTTGCAAGCCAAGAGGGCCAACTGTGTCCTGGGTGCATCAAGTACAGCATTGCCAGCCAGGCAAGGGAGGTGATTGTCCCACTCTACTCTGCATTGGTGCAGCCTCACCTGGAGCACTGTGTGCAGTTCTGGGCACCACAGGATAAAAAGATTGTGTACTATTGTAGAGAGTACTTCTGGCTGTGTGCACATAGACAATCAGAGCTTGGAAAAACAGATATGGCGGTGGGCTGTTTTTAAGAGTTGATTGTGTTCAGAAGTATTTTAGGACCTTAGTCTAGAGCAATTCCTTCTATCCAAGTGACTCTTTAAAGGTTTTAAAGAGGACTGTTTTCTTTTTTCAATATAAACAAGATGATTTTCTGCTTCAAAATACAGGCCTCTTCTTTGTGCAAAGGAAAACTCTGCTAGATTTTTCCATGAACTGGTTATAACACTAATTCCTTATTAGGTCTGTGTTGCCTTATTGCAGTGATTTGCTGAAGCTTTGCATAACGGTGACGATTTCAACTAACAGAATGAGGATATCTTAGTCATACTGATTATTATTTTCTGGTAACATTTTTTTGCTCTCTTTCTCTCATTACCTTGACCAGATAAGCAATATTCAGAGTATTTTTGAGTCACATCTGTCACAAAGAGACATAAAAGACTTGGCCAATCACAATCTTCAGCACAGTTCAAGGAAAAATGTATCTGAATTCCTCTTTCCCTGATATTGAAAAAAATGCAAGCGGTGGGAAACACCATCTTCATTCAGTGTTCAGACATTCTTCTGAACCAAGGCTTTGGGCATCTGGAAACCCTAATTACACACACAGCATGTGCTTGAGACCATCCCGCTACTCCTGTATCATATGCCAACACAAGGAGCATATCTCAAATCCTCTGGACACACATTCTGTTCTCAAACCACATGTGCAGTACATGCAGAGAATAACAGATGCTGCTTCTTGCTGCAAACCACATGCAAGTAGGTGCCTACCTGGGAAATTCAGGACAGAAAGGTATCACTTTTCTAGGCAACAGGAACTCTGTGACAGAATGGCAGAGAAATTTTTAAACAGTCCCTGAAAGAACAGAGAGGTCAGCAAAATAGCAGAACAATATTGTACTTTAAAACTGTTTTGCACCTCTGGGAAAGAGAGTTGTATGAGCTGTTAAACGTGTTACATTATGTAAAGATCAAGAAAACTTGTTTCATGACATATTAAGGACTCACAAAAAGTATCTTGTCTATTCAGATCTGGTATTCTCCCCACCATGCACTTTTACTTCTGTTTCATAATGAGGCAAAGAAGCTATCCTTGAAGGATTTCACTATTAATACATGGCAGTCTAAATGAACTGTATCTTGTCTCATATCTGTCTGGAACCTGTACAAGTCCACAAAGGGTTATAAAATGTTTTGGAAAATGAGAGACAGAGGACTGATTGGCTAGTGACTATTCTGACAGTTCCTATTAGACTATATAAACACAGATTGTGATTTACCCTGTCAGATTGGTACTGCACTGTGGAAAGGGGAAGTGAATGATCAAGGAAACACTAGCACTGAATTTGAAAAAAATCTGAATATTAGGTGCAGCTTCAGGGAACTGTATCAAGAATGTAATAGCTTAAAACACCCTCTCAGGAATTTTCACTCACAAAGAACTTGGTCTTTTCACACAGGCAGATGATTTTTCTCCTCCTGATCTGAGAAGATCTGAAAACTAGAAAAAATAAAAAAAACAAAACAGTGAATTGAGAATGATTCAGGTATAGATGAGTTTTTAAAACCTTTATCAACAGCATTTGAAACAAAACTTACAATAGAGGGGAAACAAATGGGGATGGCAGCTGCTGAAAGTAAATAACTGAGATGGGACAGATGATTTGTGCTGCCTTAAAAATGTCCTTGATAGTTGCCATCAGATAAATGGAGTGCTGGCATAATTAAGCATCCCAGACTTCCAGTTTTGCAAGAACATATTCTGTTACAGAAAGAACTGATTTCTTTCACAAGTAAATCATTATGAGACAAACATCAAGGTTCCCTCCTGGGCCTGCTCTTTCTCCAGGTAGTGCAAGTTTTGTCTTTCTTATAGGAAGGTCAGAACTGCAGCAAAGATGTGTTGGGCGGTTGCTTCACTGCATCGTACAATGTGCAATTCCACTCTGAAAGCACTTCACCAAGTTGTAAAAACAAAAATAAAACATTTAGGGGTTGAAAAGATCTTTTGCAGCCTTTTTCATTCCACATCACCAGCATTTCCCCTCCATAGAGAAACTGTCATAGCTGGTAATCACTATTAATAATAGCAGTAGCACTACTAATGAAAGATATCTGTCATCATAAAACTGAATAAATTAATATGGGTCCATAAACTTAATACTTTATCATTGTAAATACTTTGCTTCTCGAAAGTTTGTTTTTTCACACTATTTTTTTCAGTGTGTGTCGAGTAATACAAGTGGGAACCACTAAAACCACGTTTTTTTAATATTGTTCTATATAAGTTCTTATTGTTTTTAATTAAGAGGAAGACCTTTGACACTCTCTTGTGCACTCATTCTTTGCTTGTGCACACAGTACTAACAGTACTAAGAGTTTTTTATTCTGTCTCTCTGCATAGAATGTTACTGCTCAAATTAGACATGTTAATCATTCTCAAACAGTTCTGTCTCTCAGTTGGCTCAAAAGGGAGCCAAGGCAATGAGATCAGGCATAACTATATACCTGCAAAGAACAGAATAAGCACTATATGCAAACGAAAAATGATGATTCACTGCTAACTTTATTTCATATAAACTTGGTAGCCTTAATTGACTTAACATTTAGAATGTCTTTCATAAAGAATGAAAGACTGCATAGCCATTGGTAACACAGATTAGGATACTTTGTTGGTCAAAGAAAAGTCTAATGATGCAGATACTGGACCTTTACTTGAAGATGTGTGGGTATTTGCTAGGGCAAAGGAAAAACTGGGGAAAAGATCTGTTCCAAATTTAAAAAAAAAAAAAAAAAAAGCCAAAAAGCCCAAATACGTGATTATGGCAATTATAGGTGTTAAATCTAATTTACATTCCTGCATAATTATAGTGTATATATAGAAAGAAAGGATTCACTGTGCGTTTTAAGAGCAACTATGTCACGAGCAATGAGAAAATATTGACAGGCAAAAATGTCAGTGCTTTTTTTAAAACAAAATTACAATTTTACAAGATGATGGGAATTTAGCAGATGCGCTATGTTAGTGACTAGAACATTTGATACTGTGACATGAGCTCTTGCTTGAAAGATTAATTCCAAATTGGCTTCAATGGGAACATTGTGCAGACTGATAATCTGTTAAAAGTCCAAATAGCAGGAAAAATAAAGTAGATGAAAATGGCAATATATCAAACTTCAAAGTGTCTATGAAATAGTGAAGTTGTTAATGGGAGGACTGGTCTGATCTGGCAATAAACAATATATTAAAAAGTACATTGGTCCCATCCTCCAGTGTAATCACTGTGAACTTGGAACACAAAGGAACTTGCCACTTTGCAGCATAATGCTGTAAAAAAATTAGACTCAATTCTGAGGTAGCCCAGGTATGCAGGTGCAAGTCCAAGAGTGCCCATACATACCAGTACTAAATATGTTTGTAAGTGCATTTTGCACAGCGCTACACATTGGCTTCTTACATAAAAGAAAGCAAAAGCATTATGCAGAAAAACACTTGCACAGAGAGAGCATGAATCTGAAGAGTTGCCCTTGTTCCTAGGCCTTTCCTTGTTCCCTGATATAGGTAGACAGCTATCCCTATTTAAGATGGTGAAAATGAGGGGGAAAAAAAAAATCTGTAAAATAGCACATTCTTAAAGCTACATTCACCCATAACCAGGAATACAACTCTGCTTTCTCCTTTTATCACATTAAGGCTTTCTTCCCATCTTGCCAATATCATCAATGTTTACTTTTCTATAGAAGTACAAAAATACATTTTTTTGCTCTACAGCATTCAGTTTTCTTCAATGGCTTTCAAAGCTTTATAACCACCCTTCTTTTTCATAGAAGTAAATTGCTTCAGCTGTGCAAGTTATTGACATTTATAAGAACAATCATGTTCAGTAGGCTTTACCTGTGGATTTCAGAGCAACCAAACAATGAACTGAATCTGACTTTTATTCATTTTATTTTTAGGGGCTGTGTCAAATGAAGGATGGGGATATTCATTAATTTGAGCAATTCATTAATCTTTACTAGGAGTTCACTGCCATAGTCTCTAAGAAACACACTCTCCCTTGATTTGTTACTCCAAAAGCCTGATTTAAGTTTACTTTGGCTTATTCTCCTCCACTTTACCTTTTGCTGTATTTCTTTGGTGCTTCTTTAATCTCTTATAACTCTGATGCATTGTGTGCCTCAAGAAATCCACAGAGAGAGATGCACACTTGTCTCTGATCGTATATGACAATGTGGCCTCACAAACTGCAGGCTGTTATAGAAAACATATTTCTGCAAATGTAAACAAAGAGTTTTATGGCTATCATTTTGGTTTCCGACTTTTTCAGTGGTATCATGTTTGTCAACTGTGGGTGTGTGTATTTCTATGGCTATGGGTTATTTTCCCCAAATGAATGCAGATAAACTTTTTTAAAGTAACTTCTGTAACTGTTGACAGGTGTATATGCTGCTACAAACCACCCTTGCCTAACAAAAGTCCTGGCAGCTAAGATCCTGAGTGAGAAATGCTTTGCATCCATATATTTCCACTAGTGGGTGTTTAATCACCCTTCTTTTTCCTCTTGGCTTTATGTTCTATGGTGATCAAAACAGCAAATCACAGAAACAAAGACATTTCAGCTTTCAGTCAGACTAAAGAGCTTCACAGCCCCTTTATTTATAGAAAGGGCAACCTCTGCACTTATTTGAAACAAGTCTCAGTTGCTGATTCTGTTTTTGTGGTTTTTTGTGAGTGAGCAATTCTAGTCAAGACTGCAGTGCTTGATTCTGATTAATACTCTCGTATACTGATATCTACTCTAAAGCAGAATGATGTAAGAAGGCATTAGGAAAAATACGACTTCAGTCCAGTGGAATTATGTTGGTATATTGATGCATGTGAGAACAAACTCAGATCCCCAGGTTTTTCAATTATAACTGAAAATGAAGGGAGTGTCGAGACATGATTAGTAGGGGAACACATTGGAAAAACTTCAGTGGCTCAAGACAGAGATTCAACTAGCTCTGTAATGTGTTGCAAATACTTTCTAAGCCCACAGATGCCTGACCTCTTTAGCAGAAAAGGACCATTTGGGGAAAAGTCAATGGTCAACCTAAGTTATACATTTGAGTACAAGGGCATGGGGTTGGAGACTCCTGTAGTTTACAGCATGCACAGGAATGCCTTTTATTTTTTTCCTAGTAAACCCTACAACTGTGTTTAATACTCAGAAAATTCTATGCATTGGTCCTTACTTGTGTTTAGAGAGTGTGATAACTAGCTGCCATTTTACAGAAAGGTACCAGAAAGATTGCAATAGGCAGAAATAGGCAAATCTGCCTTCTAATAAAAACTGAATACAGCTGGGGTCTATTTATTCTAAATGCATTTTTTTTTTCTGTAAGAACCCCCTCTGACTGTTCTTGTTCTCTACAGAAGCCACTACCATGTTAATGAAGTTTGTTAGCTGCTGATGCACTTGGAGCTTTTTTATGGTGGGTGTTGGGTGAGATGTGAACAGAGGAATTTCTATAGAACACAGTCCAGTAAAGCCTAAAATTTGGGAAACTGCTCAAAGATTAAAACTTTGATGTATTTTATGTCAATATTTACTTGTTAGGCTATAGATCACAGCCACTTCTTCCTCAGAAATCTGACATCCCACATGTATGTCAGATAGTCTGCAGTAGAGCCTACAATGTCATTCAAGCAGTGTTCAGCTAGCTGAGTAGCACTAAAATTTGTGCTCGATTTGCCCATGCCTAAAAAATGGCCTTATTCATTCCAATCAGCACTACATCAAACATAAAAAATCATCTATCTGTCCCTGGCTTTTATTGCTATTCTTATCTGATAATAGAGGCAACTTGGACACAGGTTTTTTGAGTAAAGACTTCTTACACCATCAGCTAACAGTTTGGATATTTGTATTAATACTAATGCAAAGGGGATCTACTGGTGAAAAAAACTGTAACTGAGGAGAAGAAATTAGAGTTTAGATTGACAACAAAGGTTTTTGATGAAAATAAAAGTGAAGTGTCACTGTATTGAGTGGCAACAACAACAGTGGAATAGGGCATCATGGAAATACCAATTGTATCTGCACACAGTGGCAGTCAATGGGCAAAAGCAGAGATTTATTTAAAAGATGTCTCCTGGCAAAGACAAATGGGTCTGATTTATTTATTTAAAACATTACTCTCTGGGATGGCCTTAGGAGATACTTATCTCGTTTCCTAGTGGACTCTGAGTAAGATGTGGGAGGGGAGTTGATGAATGTTTGCATTTCGTAGAAATTCAGGTTATATCCTTTAGAAGGAAAATATGTTACTGCAGAAATTTCAGTGGGTTCTTTTGGAAAAGTTAAGTTGGTGTTCCATAAATGTCTGGTCTGACAATACAGAGATCCCTTGGAACAAGAACACCAACTTTACCATAGACTGCTTTGCTGGAGAAGCTCAGTTCCATCACACAAGGAACACTTGAGACAGTGGAAGTGGAGCACTGTCTCCACAGACAATTCTGCAGCATCTCAGACTGTCAATATCAGTATGTCCAATTAGATCCAGCTGCACAGAGATGTCAACACATGCCCTCGGGCAAGCAAATTAGCACCACACCATCGTTTTGATCAGGCAGCAGCCATGAGTAGTGTATTTAGCTATGAGTGAACCAGTTTCTGCCATGTAGATCCCCTGAGGTTAAAATGATCCACAGAGATTTTAGTTAATTTGATTGTGATAGAGACAGCAAAATTATTCTAAAAATGTCGTCTTATTCCTCTGCACCAACAGATGCATAGGCTAGCATAGTATTTTCCTATAAGGTTGACTATGGGCTTATCCTCTGTTATCAAGGATGTTTAACATGCTGTAAGATAGGATACAAAAATTTGTTCATATGTAAAGACCGCTTTCTACAAAAGAGATAGGATTGGCCCTTTCAAAAAAATGTGGCATCCAGAAGAAAATAATTCTGTATTGAATTTATGCTCTGAGTATGTGACACTTGGGAATAATACAAACCCACCTCAGATTAGGTAGTAATGAAAAATAGTTGGACTCAGAGTTCATATGGATCATTTCTGTTATAAACATGTAGTGTTGCTTCCCATATTTCCATTCTGTACTACTTGTCTTCCCTATGGATGTATTTTCTGTGTGTCAGGTATTGGGTGAAAGCATTGTGGTTATGTCCAGTTAATGCATAAAGAAGTAACACCATATGGAAACAGCAAAGCCTGAAACTAGCATGTTATCTAAACAAGGCATGAGCTAATGACTTTTCCAGTATCTCCGGTACACTCTTCACACTTTTAGATAGCATAATTACACTGAAAAAAGATACAGTGGCACTGAGAATTACGACATTGGGGTTGTCAGTTAAATGACTGCCTGAGTATTTAGAACTTGTATTATATTTGCTGCTCCTTGTTGTCTGATTGGCATTCCAATGCTTTTTCATTTTGTGCTTATTTCAGCGTGGCCTGATGGGGTAACAGAATTAGAAACAACTAGTCAGGCTACTCTGGTCAAAAGCAGGCAGAAAGAGCAGAGAAGATGACTATAGTTCCTCCCACCAAAAAGAGGAAAAAAAAAAAGAAAGCAAGCAATGCAATGGCTGAAATTCTCTCTTCAAAATTAAAGCCTAACTGTACACATATATACATATAACATGTACAGCTGTCTTCTTTCTTTCTGCCTTTTCATTTTTTTTTATAGCATTACTTTTTCTATCTGAAAGACCACATCTGCCTAAAATTATGTCTTGGTAAACACCTGAATATAATTTACTCTCTTACTTAGCACTCCTGGATCCACTCATCTTGAAAGCCAGCAGATTAATGCAAATCCTTATCAGCTGTGTTCTGCTTATTGCAAGTACTACCCAGTCACAAAATGAAAGAACATGACTAGTTTCATGTGATCACAGCAGTTCCCTTAGGGGAAAGAAGGTATGAAAAGGTAAAGAAATATTAATAAATGTTTATAGTAGTTTGATTCATTTTTGATGTTATGTTAGAATAAGAGGTAGACAAGGGTAGGTGGGAAGGGATGTAGGATACTTTTGCTGTATTAAACATTAACTCTAGGAAGTAGTTTGGGGGGAAGGGGTTGGTTTGTTTTTTAGTTAGGTCAGGTTTGGGTCTTGAATTTACAAATTTATTTTCTCTATATTCCTATTTATTTTGTTAGGCTACATAGGTGCTTTTTGTCTTGTAGATCTGGGTTTAGAAGGCTAGGGAATGGCTTCAGCTTAGGTTTTCAGTCTTAAAGCTGTGTATATTTAAGTTAAGAGTGTATGGAGACCCTACTTTTAGTTTGGCTGGGGTTTTGGTGTTCAGTTACAGCAAACAGCTATTACTGAAATATAGTGGCTTGATGGGAGTCTATTAATGGGATTTTTCTGCTGGAGTGTTTCTTTAGTGTTTGGCTGCTTCCTGTGAGTGGCTTGAAAAAGGAAGACAGGCACAGCAGAATCTGTGCAGTTAGGCTCAAATCCTTTCTTTAAGTATATGTCAGAGAGGAAGACATTATTAAGCACTATAAAACCCAACTGCTCTCACTTGGAGGAAAAGCGTCTCTGAAAGGGAAAAAATAATTGATTGGCTCTTTATGAACTTTGATCTAAAGTTATTTTTCATTAGGTTGTACCTGTCTGAATTGTTCTTTATATTGCAGGAGTGCCTAGCATGTGCAGACTGATAATAACAGTAATTTAAAGCTATGCAGACATTTTAAAGAGATGGTGGTGTAGCTCTGTTGGTTGCATTTACTGTAACGGTTCCTGTTACTTTCCCTGATTAGGGTATTTGTCTCTTTTCCACAAGTCAGTGGGATTCCTTTATGAAGAATGAAGCACAAGTCCTAGGCCTATTTTAAAATGCATTTATGCATTTTATTGGTTTCTTATGCCTTTCTATGAGTTATCTATAACACTTTTTTTTTTTTTTTNCTTAGTGGGAAAACTGTTCTGATACTAAATGTGCCTTCACAGGTTGTTTCTAATCTGCCACACATCTTGATCTGGTTATTTCTTGCTTCTTTGTTTGTCCATAGTTTGTGATACTGCTGTTACTTTCTGTACAGATCTTTAGGTTGGAAGAACTACAAACACCTTGCTCCTTAGTTGCTTAGCTGTGTAGTTCAGTTTTATAACTATGGTAGTCAGGTAACATCTCTGGGTTACTGGATATATATGGGTCAGAAAAAGGAAGGGCCTTAAAGAAGTTATGTAATAGAGAATGGAAGTTTTGGTGGGAGGCATGGAAGTCAGTGAACAATACATGGTTAAAGTTTTACTGATAATGCAAGGCTTTTGTATGAGAGGCCTTTTAGATTAGTAAAAATGAGATAAAGGTTATGATGAGAGTTACTTGAGAAAACAGCTTTTGGAGAGATATTTCATATTTTTAGTACTCAAATTGAAAACAAAACAAATCAGAGGATGGGAAGGGCTTTTTTTCTGCTATAGTGTTTGTATTAGTAGTTGTGATTCTAAATGTATTTAGGAGTTAAAGTGACTCTATCCTGTGCAAAGAATAAAAACGTAAGTAAAAAGCTAACGCATACTATATTTCATGCTTTCTGATGTGGAGACACCAGAAGCGTGATAATATCAGCCAGTCTGTGCTGTATACATGCTCAAATGGTTTCAAGGGTATCAGAGCTCTCTTAAAAATACTTATTCAGTGAAAAAGCCACATTTTGACTGTAGAGATTAGAAATGGTAGGAGAAAAATATATTAATATTAATCATTTGCAATGTGCCCAAATCACAAACAGCTTATTTCTTGTTCTTGCTATCGTTAGCCGTGCTCCACAAAGGGCAGATAAGGTTGCCAGACAATCTGAATTTCTCAACTACTACGTGTATGAAGTAGGACTGGATAGGAATAGAAGGTAAAGGAATAGAAGTGGTGTAGCTGATTACTATTCAATCTTCAGGCAGAGTTTACTATCCACTATTTTGATTTCATTCTTAAGTATAAGTCATTATTTGGTCTGAGGGAGTAGCTGAAGACTGCTAGTTTTCAGAGTGCATGCTTCAGAGTTCAGACCATTTCATGTTTTTCTTGGGCATGAAACCTATATCAGTATGAGGACTCTGACCCCCAGATAACTGAAGGAGTGGTCATCTCCCTTATTGATTACCTTGTCTCCAATCAGAACACCTTCATAAGCTTCCTTAACTGATGTCAGTGAAAATTATTAAGATCTATATTCTTGCCAGCTCTTTCCTCCCTATTTTCTGAATGTCTTTTTGTTTTTATTTGTATCAGAGTTTACAAAGATTTTTCTCTTAGTAAAGTGCTGTATATTGTGTGAAAAACACTGCATTTTGGGGGATTCACTCATGCTTCTTTAAGCCAGCTTTCACCTTTTGCTCTGTTGTTGGAAATACTTTTGTGCTTTGCAAATGTGTAAATAAAATGGGCATTGTTGGACATTTACACCTAAGCATGTACTCAGATGAAGAGATACACTTCATTCCTCAGTTCTTTGTGACATGAGGCAGCCTGAATTAACAAAGAATTAGCTAGTTTAAGGATCCTTCAGACTCCATGATAAAGATATGAGGTAATTGAGAACTGGCAATTATAACCAAAGGAAGTGTGACCAGATTCCTACTACACTGGTCTGATAGTTCTGGATTGGGTCTTGGAATAAAAAAAATTATTCTTCTAGCTAATGACATAAAGGAGGGAATAAACTAGGTAGTGAAAACACAGCATGAAGACAGATTATTCAGGGAAATAGGAATCTGGTATCATTTGAGAAATAAGGTTAAGTAATAACTTTGGTTATTGTGGTTTAGGCTAAAAAAAAATTGAGGTTTATCTGTATCTTTACCTGAAGCTGGATATCACTAAGATATTTCAACTGCTGATACTCAGGTGGGATCAATAGGTTTGGAGGACAGTGACAATGTTTGTCAGCTGTAAAATGTTTCTTCACAGTATCAGTGCAGAGAACTTATTGACTTTACAATTATCTATTCTGTGTTTAGTTTTTCTCTGAATTTAAAAAGGCTGAGTTCCACATACAGTATACCAGGATTTTCTTACAAAAACATTGTTCTTGAAAAAAATAAGCTTTTATATCAGAATTCAAAAGCTTACTAATTATCATTTATACAACATTGTTATAATTCATGTTGTATATCTGGTTCCTGACTGGATGATGATATAAAAAACTTGTGTCACGTCCTGTGTAATTTCTAAATGCATCATTTCATGATTTACATCAGAAAAAATATTGGAGATTTTTAATTTGAGGGGAATATTTCAGGTTTTCAACAGAAAAAATATATATGTTACTTATAACCATTTGATAAAATTGAATTTACTCTTCACATGTGAAGTAAAGAAAATTTTTTCTTATTTCTCTCAGACTTGGTGATTGAAAGTCAGGCATTTTCACACCCTGTGTTTTTGTTTACATGTTCATACATTTTGGGAGTTGTAATAGTATTTTAGAATCCTAAAAAAAGTTCTGTAGAAGACTTGCTGAAGCTTCCTTAAAGCAAAAGCTACCACATGTTACAGACATGTCTAATCTGCTTTTACACACCTCTGATGGTAGAAATCTCTAAGCCTGTCTAAGACAATTTATTCCGGTTTTGTCTATTTTTCTGGTTACAGCCTATTTCCTAGTTTAATCTGTCAGATATTACAACATACATGTAAAGATGACAATACTTTGAAGTATTGTCAGTACCTAGAAGGACAGAGATATCAGATTGTTTTTCCCTGAACCTGTATTAATCAAGCATGTTTCAAAGTCCTGGTTAGGGAAAATAAGTAAATTAAAATAATAAGAAATATGATCATGACATAGGTACACACCTAGCTTGCAAATATCTAAGATTTTGCCATTACAGAAAAACATTTTGCAATACATACGTGTTATGTCTCTTGATGAAAACAGAAGGAAGGCATTTGTTTGTTTCCTCTTCTACAAGATCACCTGAAACCAACAGATTTCATTGCAGAACAGACTATAGTAAAAAGAATGAGTATGTATTTGGTTATACAGTTATTTAAAGTAATTACATAATACATAAGTATTATTATATTCAGAGGCTCAGTGTGTTTATTCAGAATTTTTCTGCGTCTCTGATGCAACATTATCTTCCCTAATTAGAAAAGAACATATTTACCTATCCCGTTTCATGGGGTTATAAGTGAAGCTATGTTAGTAATAAGATGCAACATCATTACAGCTAGACTGTGCTCATGTGTATCCCAGCCAATCAGAGGAGCATAAGGAACCTGGCTTGCCACTTTCTCAGCCCTTGTACTTCTTAGATGCTGGCAAACTGAAGTCTCGTGCACTTTTTCTACCAGATGTTTCAAAAAGATGGACCCAAAATGCCACGTGTTGTAGGGCTACATTGGGTCCATCTTCTTCGAAACACCCTGTGTTTTGCAGTTAGACAATAATTAGACAAGACTAGATGAAACTCAATTGTACCTTTACATTATGGTGTGTCTGCCCTGAGAAGAAGGTCAAAATACAGAGAGAATGTCTTGTTGCTTGTTTCTGTTTTTTGTAGTATGGGTAAATGACACATCAAAGAGGCACTCTAAGTCTTAATGAAGTTATGCGAGTTGTCAGTATCACTAAGTAAAAACCAAACCAAACAAAAACACCACCAAAAAACCCCAGCTGTTTGAGGAATAGGGGAATTTTATTGTTTGTTCTGCAACCTAAGTGAAATTGTTATAAAGCCATTTAATATTTTAAATCATAAGTGAAGTTCCAATTGATATATTTACCCTGACTGTCAGAACTGTCAGAAACACCTTGAATATGGAATTTTCACTCTGTTTCATGTAACACCTACTGCAGATGATAAAACTAAAAAACAGCAAGGGCTTCTTCCATGGTTACATGAAGGTCACGGGTGGTTGCTGCACCTTCAGTAGTCCAAGATGAAAAGAGGTACTTTTGCATATCAAAAGTGCCCTGTTAATCACTGAGAAGACTGGCCTTCATAAATTCAACAGAAACTCTGAGCTGACTGTGAGCTTGTATTTTGTTTTAAATCCATATAGCTAAAGAAGGGCACAGGACTATTGAATAGACCCAAAATTATCACATTAGATTTCTTCTAAGTGTGTGAGAGGACTTGCTTGTTCTCATAAAGAGAATTAAGAATAGTTGTTTTGTGTCAGCAAAAGCAATGATAGATGGGGGAACAGTCAAGGCCTGATGGTGTACATTATTTCTTAAGTCCTCTGTAATGAGAGAAAAAGAACATTTCTGAATTTGCATTGGAACTGGGTAGCAACAAAGTTATCCACCTTCATTTCTTTCACCTTATAATAATTACATTCACAACATTCAATAGCATAGTCACATATTGCTTCTCGAGTAGCATTAGTAAAAACTAACACCATGTCTAGAGATTTGTTTGGTTGGTTTTATTTAGTTATAAGTATGTATAAGAACAGCCATACCTAGTCAAATCAGAGGTCTGCCTGAAGTGATTTCTTGTGACAGTGGTCCAAATAGATGGTCATGGGAATTTACAAGAGCAGGAAAAGTGTATGCAATGAGTATGACATACGCTATCCTACAATCATAGTACATCATGGGCAGGACTGTGTGTATTTTGGTGTTCATGTGTGTCTTCCAATCCTTCCATGGTTAATGCAAGATGACACAATACTGCTATGCAGATTTTCAGACTTGAATGAGACTTCATTATTATGGTGCTACCTTAGCCCTAGGTTCCTGTATGTGTAGGAGACCTTCCTATTTTCTATAACTGGAGAGGAGTTTTCCTATCTGAAAACCCCCAACTTATTTGCTTTCAGAGGCAATTTCAGTCTTTCTAAGGCAGAAGATTGGAATATGATGCTGTAAAGGCCAAAGATGGGAAAGAAGGAAATTGAGAAGCCTAAGCAGAACAAGGCTGTTTATAAGAGTTTTGTTCATATGCACAGAATGATGATATTTTTTTTTGTTTTTTTTTTTTTTTTTCCCAAATTAATCAAATCCTTTTAACCTCTTGTTGACTTTTGTAGTTGTCAGAGTCATGCATAGAAGGTGATAGAGATCAGCTATTTTAGAGAACTCACGCTATGACTGTATTGCTATGTAGAGTAGACTGGTGAGATGGTACTAACTGCCTCATGCAGTTGGCCTTAATCTAGTTCCCTTCAGAATGGTACAGAAGTAGCAGAGGAGCTGAAAACAGCATTTTCTGTGATGTTATGTGGCCCTACTTTATTTAGTGGTACAGAAATTTGCTGAGAATATCAGTACTTAGCCTGAATGCTTTGGAGTATTGGCTCGTAAGCCTTGCAGTCAGAAGTATGTAGGACCCATGGATGGCAAAAGTAACAGAAAAAGGCGGCTTTCTGACCATACTACTTCCCTCCCCATCCCCGACGGGCATTTCATTGACATAAAGGTATTTCATCGAAATAAAACTCTTTTCTAGGAACTTTTTTAAATGACAAAAATATTTTGTTGTAATGTTTTTAGCTATCTTGTTTGCTGACACTGACTGCGGTTGGGCAGCAGCATGTGAAGTCATGTGATGTGTTTGTTAAGGTATTGGATCACAACAGCTCCTGATGTGTTCTGTAACTAAATCACACAGCTGTGTTCTATGTAGAGTCTTTTTTCCAGTCCATGAATTATTAACCAGTGTCATTTTGTTTCATCTTAACTAAGGGAAAATGGAACTTACAGGTGAAATTTTTACTTCTAGATTCAGGGTGGTTTTTGCCTTTCCTCAGTTGTGACCTGGCAGACATCTCTGAGATGATGCAGTCCCTGTGCACTCATAAATAATTGGTGGTAGTTTTGCACCTTTTCTTTCTTGTTACAGTCCATGTATGGAATGACCTTCTTAAGTCTTAATAGGGAATATAACCAGGAAAATATTTTTTTTTTTTTAATTTGAGAAAATACTTCTGAACCTTACTCTATTTATCAATCCTAAAGGAAACAAAGTAACACAAATGTACTGCACTTCTAAAAGATTAAAAAGTAAGGATTTTTTCTTTCTTTTCTTTTTTTTTTTTTTTTTCTTTTTACTTTTTTTGTTTAAAATTTCCATATTTAAGTTTAAGCTTTCGCTTTTACTTTTTCATACAAAAAATCANTGTAAACCTGCAATAATTAATGACCACATGGGATTAGTTCTAGTTTTGCTCTCATTATTAGTTTGAATGTGTTTGATTTTTTTCCAAGTTTCCCCTCCTTGCTGGAAGAGAATAATCTCCCATGTATCTCATGTATGAATATATCTAAAGGTCTTGTTTCAATGAGCTGGAAATCAGGAAGAAGTTACAGAAGATAGTTTGGAGGTTCTCCTGAGTGATGTAGAGGACTGATAGGTGCAGTATTTCTGTGAGGTTATAAGCTCTGTAGAAGTGCTGTTGTCCTTTGAGCTTTACTTCATTTCTTGGTCTGTGGAAGAGAGAAAATTGTTTGCCATGAAATAGAGTTGAAGTGTATGGTGCCATGACAAGTGCTTAGCTAGTCTTTTTCTGTCTAAAAAGGCATTAAAAATGTACTGGAAACACGATAGAGAGTAGATAACATACATGTAATATATATCCATAAACCCTTAAAACTCCATCATAGTGGCTTACAAAAGCCACTTCTTTCTATTGCCTTACAATGATTGGCTCATAATATAAATATCTTTTTCTGTTTTAATACAAAAATGTAGTTGCTTTTATTTACTTTTTAAATTTTGCCCATATATATCACTGTAGTAAATAAAATTGGGTTGACAGAAAGCAGCTTTGCAGCCAGCTGTTGACAATCAGTAGGTGTTTTTCAAGACACAGAAAAGCATAAAGGGTGTTTATTGCCAGAACATGCACTGTTGAATTTGTTTGGTCAATACTACTACTTTTTGTTTTCATTTTTAATCAATGTTTTGACTGGAAAATTATATTGACATAGTTAAGTGAGCTAGTCATTGGGAGACCTGCATTCCTCTCTGATTTCAGCAAATAATGTGATTTCTGTTAAATCAGTTCATCCATGTCTGATAAAACAGGCAATACCTGTTATTATGTTTATTTGAAACTTGCTGTTTTGTATTTATTTTAATAAGGAGCCTAGATAAGAGTTATGATTCAAACTTCTCTGGGTGATTCCACTGTTTTTTAAACTTAAGTTTCCAGCATCCAAATTTCTTATAGCTGCATAGTTGGGAATAGTTCAGAGGCTGCTGTCTCATTTTGCTGAGGACCAAAAAGGTGCAAAACAAAATCACTGTCCATAACCTACAGAGTATAGATACAGACTGAGTGTGTTTTTATTGTATTCCTCTGGTAAAGAGTCTGCCTGAAGTTCAGAGGAAGATAAAACAGGGAAAGAAGCTATCCACTTAGGTTTCAGTGGAAGATTCTTGTTAATAACAATGCTATTTTTTTTAAGTATCATATAATCATGTAAATCTTATTATAATAACCTACAAGCTTTCCATATGATTCAGATTTTTCACATATTGAAATCATTATCTTTGCAGGTTTTGACTGGATACAAGGGGTTAAAGAATTAAAACATAACATACCTGAATTCAGAACTGAATTTGGGTGTGGAATGAAATTTGCATCTATCTGACTGTATTGAAGTCAGGACAAGATTTGCAGTTTAATACAATTGATTTGGCTTACAAGGACTGGGAGATCACTTTTCTTGTAATGACTACTGTAAAGGAGAGCTAGGAGAAATGTTCTATTTTTCAAATTATATTTTCATTAAATTTAACAACAACAAAAAAAGAAAGTTTTATGGAAAATGGTAAGTTTTAATTTCTTCCACCATTGCGTAAAGCAATTTTAGGGATGGATAATGCGGGATGGATGAGCAGGTTAATGAAAAGAGTGGGAAAAGAGAGTAAAAAAAAAAAAACCCTCTATTGCATGGTAGAGAGCAGGGCTTGTGCTTCAGTATGAAAATAACATACTGTTCAGTAACCTGTTATAATTTTAAATACTGCTAAAACTACTTCAGTGGCCTTGTTCCAAGCACATTAGTTTAGCCTAAAAGTCACCAATGCTTCTGGGAATGTGGCTTCATTTCAGTATAATGGGATTATTCTAAGGAAATATGTGGAGAACTACATGAAAAATTGCTTATAATTTTCCATGTAAAATTATGAGATCTCTAATAACATACCCAAGTATTCAATTTGTCTGAACAAGATTTGTAGTGTCTTTCCCTTAGTAAGAAATATTTTTGAGTCCCTGTGTGCATATTGCATATGTGCATGATACTTAAAGAGCACAGGGAAGATGGGTCTTATTGCTCTCACATATGTGCACTTCCTGACGGTCAGCCTTAGGCTCGAAGAATGTAGTCTGAATTGATCTAATTGAGAAGATTGCTTTTCTTTGCTTTATCATTTATATTTTTCCATTGAGGAAATTGAGAGATGGTTAGTGATGGGTTCATTGTCCTGTGAGAAGTAATGAAAAAAGCAATAGAATTCAGAAAATGCCTTGAAATTCAGAACTACCCATCAAATCAGGTAGCCGTACTTGAGCCAGCTACTTTAAATATATATTTAACTTACAGACAGCAGGTTCATTTGGTCCCTTAAACTGACAGATTTGTATCTGTGTTATTCAACTAAAGGTTTAGAGCTCTTTTAAAGAAGAGGGAGATGAGATTATACTCTTAAAATGTTTCCATTCAATTACTCTAGCACACAAAAATCCATGTTCTAGCAAGTCTAACAAGGGTAATTATATAAATATAAATCCTGTATTGAAAAATTAATGCTATATGTGATTATTCTTTGATGTATCAGGCCCCTGTCTGTTAGAAATAGCATGTCAGTGTTTCTGTTTACACTCATTTTAGCAATCATTGTACTTTCTTATGTAAGTGCACATATTTAATTCTCGTTTGTGTTACAAATACCTATGTACATTTTAAAATAAGTGGACAAAAATTAAACACTTCACAAAACATGTGTTCTGTTTAGAGCTCAGCTTGACAAATAGAACAATTACACTTTTGTTCAGATCACTTTTATTTTTCTATCTCTAATATGCCAGTACAACACTGGGACACACTTGTGTTATAGTCCCTGTGATCATATCTTTGAATGAAAATTAAAAGCTGCTTCAATTAAAAACGAATTTTATGTAAGTACTAGAAAGCAGTATTAATCTGTAGAACAATGCTGCTCGTATTCGAGGAAATATGATGAACTATATGTAAGAAACATTGATTTGAGAAATGTTAATCTGCCAAACCCCTGATATCCTGGCTGTTCCTGTGACCCAAGCAGAAAGAAAAGAACAAAGCTGTATAGGTTACCATAATGCATACTTTTAGAACAGTTGTTCTTTGCTGTTGTATCAATCAGGTCACTGTTAACACGATTCAATAATACGAATAAGAACATGTAGTAAATCTAATTTATTGTTAAAATGAGGTTTTTTTCAGTCACTGCTGAGCTGATCGATATACTTTTTTCCCCAACAAAATACCCTTTCATTCCTGTGATCTATTAAGCCAGGGACTACCTAGGAACCCTGCTTTTTTTCTTCAGCGAAAACAGAGACATATCAAGGAATGCAGATTGCCATAGGAAACATAAGGACTCCTAATGAACTGAATGAGGCATGTTAGAAGACTCTTATTTATCTGTGGTATTTAACTTTATTTGTTGTCACTGCAAAATCAGACTATTCTGTGAAAAAATGAATTTTCTTCTGAAATGAAGTTACTATTTATGGCATAGTTTTCCTGCACAGTGTATTTTTTTATAACAAAGCTCTTGAGGATGAAGGGTTGCAACTTTCATCAAAACAAGAAAATAGCAGAGACAGACACAAGTAACATTCTTGAAAGCTTGAAAAATGCAGGTGCTAATTATACTTTACTTAATGCATACAAAAGAGCCTAAAAATCCATTAACAGACAGAGAACTTCATTTTCACTTACAATCTTCTCTGAAAGGAAACTATGTGCAAAGAGAACTGCTAAGAGGTCTCCTGGGATCAAATTTTTGATGGTTTATTGATCTCATTCGATGCTTTTAGAAACATTAAAAGTCACCTTTCTTTTGTCATTCAGTCTTAGGGAGTAAATTGAACATTATGATCATGTAGGTCATTGAGTACTTTTTACAGTAGTTTATTCAAGTAAATGGAACAACGTGCTTCTACTAACTGACTGGCAAGATTAGGATATCAGAGGAGAAGAAAGCTAAAGAGAAACAAAGCACCAATTTGCTTTGTAATAGGCTACTCTTGAAGAGCAAAAGATTCAATTACTGAAGAAAGTGAAGTGTCTAAAGGGGCTGTGGATTTCATATTTGTGTCTTTGTGAAAGTCCTTGTCTAAAATGAATCCTTACAGAAAATATCACCATTTTTTTTTTCCTGTGTTAGAGGATCAGAAAGCCAAAAAGAAAAAAAAAAAAACAAAAAACAAACCTCATTCTTTCATGGCATCTAGGCAAATAACTGCTAAAACCGTCTTCAATGTAAGGCCTTAAACAAAGAGACTATTCTGAGAAAATGACAGCAAATACCAACAGAAAAATTGTCTTTCTCCTAGGAAGAACTCCAGTATATATAGTATTCAATAAAGCTTAAGACAGCTGCTCAATTAAGACATCTGTAGTTAAAAAGCAGCACATCTGGATGCAGGATGTTGGGGTTTGATTTTTACATTTTCTCTCTCCCATGAAGGAGGAAAATAAATACTTTTTTTGTTTGTTAGTAAGCATCTTGTTACCCAAAAGCAAAAAGTGTGTTTTAAAAGCCCACAGAAATTATTTCTCTGTTCTCTTTTTAGTACCTGCAGCAAATAAGTAGCAACCACTCTGTTTTCACATGCCCTGAGCTCTAATGTTACACTGAAGTACAGCACCCACAGTAGGCACATGGTTTTGGTGCAATCCAAAGCATTTTACTAAATAGTAAGTCAGCTAGTTCCCATCAATTGTATCTCTCTCTGTTTTACCACTTTGATTTAAGGGCCTTAAGGCAGCACAGTGGAATGACTCCCCCTTTATCTGAGTTTAAGCAGGGTGCATGTACTGTCATCTGCATTACCAGCTACAGATTTGATCTTCATTTGCAGTCTGGTAAGTTGTTTTCTCTGCTTGTCATCTTTTCCAGTGGAAAAGACTCTGGGTTACTAGTGCTGTTAGATACTACATTTAGGTTAGCAAGCTGTTTAATGACACACTGAATTCATGCAGTCTAACCCACCAATGGGCAGGAGCCATAGTTTCACTTCACAGCTTTAAAAACATGGATTCAAGGAATGTTTTAGCAGTTAATTTGTCCTCACATCTGTTTATGTGTGTTTCTTATTTCTGTGTGAGTCAGTAGGGTGTGTGGTAGCTTTTACTTGAAAATGGTGCAAAGTCCATTTTTCTTCATAATTCTTTAAAAATTCTGCTTTATTTTTTTATTAAAACATAATTTCTAGAGATTTAAAAATAGGTAGGTACAAATTTATCATGCCTATATTGAACTCATTTAAAATTTAGAAGTATTTTATAAGATAATGTAGGAACATAAGGATATTAATGGAACTCTGTACAGAAATGTTGGTTAGAAGCTACCTCTGGAGGTCTGTAGCCCATAATCCTGCTTGACGTTCAATGACTGTGAAGATCAGCTCAGCTACGGCTTTGTGTGTTTGCCCTGAAAACCTCCAGTGATGCACTAGGCACAACTTTTCTCTGTGACAAGTGATGCACCACCCTCCTCTTGAAGATGACAGATGCACTGAAATTAGCATCCTCTCTCCAACAGAGACCATCATCAGATGTCTAAGAAACAAAACAATGGGGCAAACATATCTCCACAGAATACTTGTCCAGCTGCAGACACAAAGTCTTAATGAAGTGCTCTATAAATGTTTTTTATGCTTTTCGTTATTACTTTCTTGAATTGGGGGGAAAGGGGAATAATTTATCCCCCACCAATATTAAATGTTATTATAGGCGTATTTCAAATATTCATTTGATAAAGACCATGGCTTTCAGGCACTGTAAATGGAAGATAACAATATCAATAACATTTTGATGAAAAAAATGAGATATAGACCTACTACCTTTGCAGAAATCAAACAACTGAATAGTGTAGATTTTTTTTTATCTTTAAATTTTTCAGTAGCTAGGGATGAGAGAGAAAGGAAACAACCATTCTGTCATCCGAGACTTTCTTGCTTTCCATTTGCTATCTGAAGCCATTCTACTGAAGATTATTGTTCTTGCTTCCAGACTCTGTCATGGAATATACACTGCTTTGAGCCAAATCTCTTATCAGTCCTGTTTTCCACTTCTGCTTTGGGGAAAAATATTACCCAGACTTGTGTTTTTTTGCCCTGTACAGAGTGGCCTAATCTATAGTTCTGCATCTGACTCTTCCAAATGTGGGAGTTTAGCATTGACTCAAAATCGGTTTACTTACCAATAATTGAAGATCTCATGTAAATTCTCCAGAATGCTTTGTTACCTTGCATTAAACTGCTCAAACTCAGTTCTAGGAACTTGCGTTATCATTCATTCATTCATTTGTTCAATTCAAGTGACCAGTCATTTAAGTATGTCACTCTACAAAGTCAAGTAACGGTGTTATATGACACTGATATACTAGGGTTTTTCTAAATGTTCTAATATGTCGAACAAGTTCCAAGGACTTTTTAACTCCAGATTTTGTTATTAGTAACTTCTGCAAGAACCAACAGGGCAACAGAAACCTCCTTGTTTGATGGCAGGACTTACTATCTTTATTTTTTTATTAAAGATCAGTACTGGAAGTTTTAAGCAGATAATGTAGTAAGGGATTAAAATCCATATATTTATAGTTTCTTTATATTTGCCAGATGTTCTGGGCTCATAAAAAGATAATTACTCAAAACAAAAAAATGGCATGCTACCAGTTGAAACAGGACTCATTTTATCTCTTTTAGTCAAAAATTCCATATATGTGAAATGAAGCTTTAAAGCCTGTTCTCGTCCTCTGTCATCCTGACACCCACTGCCTTCCAGTTTTAACTAGAGGAGCTAGCAGATGACATACTACTTACTGCAAGTTTCATCATCTTATGGCCCTGTCAGTTGCTGGTGTCACTGGGAAATTGCTACTATCTTGATGGAGATTATTTTTGTTTTACTTCTTTTTATGTCCCTGGCTGTGTTCTCCCTATTTCCTCCTTTTCCTTAAGGGGATCATGGTGGAGAAATAGTTGGTGTGATAAATTGATCAACAGGGTACCGTAGCAGCATTAAGCTATCCATCCATCAGGACTGCAGTGCATTTGAGCAAGTAGATGCTGGTTGGCTGATATCTCAAAACTATTTCCAAGTAATGGATGGGCTTTCACCTCTGAATTCCAGCTTCTGCCACATTAAAAATCTTTCTGACTTTAAATTGTTTCAGTATATATAGAAATAGTAAATAATAGGATAAAAGATTTGTTCTCTGGGGGACATTTCTATAAAACACAACAAACTCCTTTTGTATTGACTGTTAAAAAAGTATCATCCATTTTTATTGTAAAGAGGTCACAGAGGACTAAGAGTAACAGATGAAAAGATCTCTTCTAGTAATATGTCAATTCAGTTTCTTTGGCTATTGAGTGTAGAATGGATTAAAATTCTTGAGTACTGCAGGAGTTGTTTTTTCACCTCCCTGTTCTGTATACATTGTCTAATGACAAGCTGCCAAGAAGAGATATTGAGTTGTAACTATAGCTACAATAATTGCATGAATATTACAGGAGATGCATCTAAAAATCTGCTTGGTGCAGCACAAACCTTTATGTGGACTTTCGCTGTTGTTTGTGTTCCCTGAGAACAGCAACAGCTGAGGAGGGGTTATATATATGTATATCTTCCATACCTGTGCTATCTTACTGATTTCACTGTCACTTCCTAAACACTTAGAAGTTTGAATACTAATATCTTGAGGCCTTTGTGCTGTATTGAACACTACTCTTTAAAAATGAATGTACTATTCCAGATGTTAGACTCCAGTTTGTGTTGCAGATTTTGCAGGACTTTAGTTATAAAGATACTGTTCAGTATAATAGGCTTGGTAATGTAAAACTGGAAAAAAAAAAAAAGTCTTCCTTAACAGAAGAAAAAATGACTGAAATGAAACTGAAATTCAAAAGATGCTGTATAACAAAGATCAGACTTTTCAATGACAGACCAGAAGATGAATGAAAAGTCTTCCCCTTAAATAAAAGTCTTGGTAGTGCTGACCTGCAAAGTGTCTTGTACTTCCAACAAAGGAGGTGAATATAAGCCTATTCTGAGCTCATCAGAACAAATGCTACCATCAATGGTCCTACTGCATGTGGTGTCTGGAAAATTCAATGATTCAAAGCACACTGATAAGAGTAGACAACTGATGATCCATAGAAGTTTTGCCTGGTGACCTTGCCCCGTATGGTGAGGGCACACTTCAGAACAAGCACAAATTCAAAAAAGCATTGTTAGCCTCCTCCATAACCTTACACTTGAGAATTATGTAATTCAATGATATAACTACTATTGGCTGCTGCAGAAACCATTTTAAGGATTTGTTAGATATTTAGGCAAGAGTTCTTTGCATCTTTAAAATCTTTAATGTAACTTAGCTGTTACAACTTCATATCTCTTGCCTCTCTTCAAGGTAGGACTGTGCATGTGGAAACAGAATAAGTTTTTTTGTTAGTAGAAACTTTAATCCTGAAAACTCCCATAAAACTTCTTACACCTACGAAGGATATAGTTCTGATTGTTCCCATTTTCTTGGTAATAATACAAAATGATATTTTATAGTTGTAACAGAGGCAAATGAGATTAAAATAGTTAACTGAAGGGGTTTGGGTTTTTTTGCCATAAGGCAATAAATGGTATGGGTACAGCGAATCTCTTGTATCACAAATGAGCCAGCTTGTAGTATGAGGTGTTATTTTAGAGAAAGATTAATTGAAAGATGTGTGAGGTAAAAGAGAGAGTGTGGGTACATTTTAATGAAGTCTATTTTCCTTAAGGAAAAATCTTGCCATAATGATCTAAGATGTAAGACCCCTAATAATTTTTTTTTTTCCTCCTACCCTAACATAATGTTCAGTGGTAGATGACATTGCATCTTTGTTTTAACACTGCAAAATATTCTGTAATGACATCGAAGGGTCTATCTGTGCTACAATTTGATACCACAAATAAGCCTTCATTCATAAGCACAGGCTTAAGACTAGTATTCATTCATTTGTAAAGGGGTTTATTTCAAGCAAACAATGTATCCACTAGAACAAACTGAAGAACAGCTAAAGACTTACTGTACAGCTGAAGTCTAATGCATTAGCAGAAATTCGCAGGCATGTTATTGGTGAATATGAAAGAGAAAATTAGAAAAGCCTACAGGATAAATCAAAATCTGTTAATCAGATTGTGTGGCTGGTTTCTGGTTTATTGTGCATGAGGCATACATTTAATCCTCTTGCAAATGAGGCTGTTCATTTCCAACTTCTTCATTCCGGGATTGGGCCAAGATTATTTCTGGGACAAAATTCCTTGTCTAGTGAGGTTTACCATGTGAGAGTAAAGGGGAAATTCACCTAATGATAACTACAACACTTCAAGTGTAATTGAGATGACACTATAAAACATTAAAAATGTCACAAAAAGCTAAGTCACTCGATACTGGAGGAAAGGCCAGTAACTTGGAAAAGCTATTCTGAATGTCAAAAGACCTCAAGAAATTATATTGACTTAATTTGCACCTGCCTCATTAGCATCTGAGCTAAAATTCAGGCTCTCATTGAAGTTCCTTTGCATCACTGTGTTAACACAACATGTTCTACAGCAATGTCTCTTTGTCAAAAGAAATCTGATATCAGTATGGAGAATTCAAGAATTGGTGGGTATTCTGGACTGGGTATAGACCATTAAAACTCAAAGCCATCTTTGTAGTCATGTAAATCCACTCTAGGTGAGGAAATATCATCAGCCCTGAAATATCAAGGAGACATGAAATTGCTCCTTATACCGCTAGTACTAATTATAGCTTTGCAGAACCAAATTCAGCTCTGTGTTCCCTCTCAGATTTTTGTCAACAAGCACAGAATGATGTGACTGAAAAGAAGGTTGTCCTGTTCGTAACCGTAACAAAAGGTGAATTGTCAATGTCTCTGTTTTCTGAGGAGTGACAAGGATGATTAAAGATTTCATGCACAGACTGGGTTTCATGCACAGCTTAAATTAATATATGTAATGAAAAAAGATAAATTGATTGAATGAACACCACAGTGAAATGATAGCAAAATAAATTACCATTAAACCACTAATTGTTGTAATACAAAAGGGACATCATTCCTCAAATAGAGCTTAAAAAGAGGTAAACAAAACCAAACAAAATTAAAAAAAAAAGTTTTATGAAAACTGTTCTAGTACAGACTGCTTCCAGCGTGCTCATTTTCATTAGCAGCATTCCCAGGTGCATTCTTGAAGTTCGTCGTTGCTAGTGGTTCTTTCTGCACCCACTCTTCAGAGCTATAAAATAGTAGCTAGTACTTCAGATGGGCATTGACATTACCAGCTTTATCAAGCATGACATCTCCTTGGAGTCTCTAGTATTCCTTACAGATGGTGTGTTTGAATATGAACCACTTTGTCAAACATGACACCTGCTCACAAGGTTCCTGAGGTGGATTAGAGACTCCCAGTCCTGTATATGGGGCCTGTGAAGCTCATACTGCTCAAACCCTCCTAGCAAGGAGGGTTTCCATATTCACAAGACTTACAGGTTTTGGTCTAATTCGATACCCCACTGCTTCATTTGCTGATCTGCCTTTAGATGCCAGCAGAATATTTCACTGATGGTTTTAAAAAAGGAAACCTCCCACTTGAAATGAATTTCTACTTCAACAGACTGCTTTTGGTCTAGATTTTAAATCTAAATTGTAATTGAGCAGACTTGGTCCAAATTTTAGCTATGGTGACAATTTTCTATGGTCTTACCATGTCTTTTCTCTTCTTTAAAGATGAAAACCTGCCATTGAGAGGTTTTCTGAGTCCTTGCGGTTATGCAGCAGTCATAAAGTCTGAAAGTTGTTTTTCTGTCTCTAAAAAACAAAATTATAGTCGGTAAAGTTATTCTATCTTCCTCAGCATATAACCCTAGCTCAGAAATATCCCTCTTACAGCTTTCAAGTTATCTTTTACAGATGTAAGAGAAGTGTTAAAACCGCGAGTTTTTACTAATCAAAGGCCTGTTTTTTTCTCTTTTCTCAACCTTAATGTAATCGTGTAATTATGTAATCATAATGGAGTGTAGGACAAATTCCTGTGGACCTGTTTTTCCCCAGATAAGCCTATCTACAAAATAGGAGGCTAACAGAAATGATTGATTCACTGTCTATTGATCTTTCTGTTGTTTGCTGTTCAAAAGTTTCTTTTGAGAGGGTTTGTATATAGGACATACTAGTCCAATGGATCCCCATCTAAGAATCTTATGTTAGAAACATGCACCAATATAAGCATCTTTGCTGAAGTGAGAAAACAAATAGCCTGAGTAATGGCTTCTGCTAATCACAGGACAAGTGATGAAATTCTAGAATTATACAATTTCCTGTACCTTAAAGAACTGTAATGCCTCTGCTTTGAGCTTACAATATCCTACATTTGATTTTGCTATTGCTTAGGAGAGTAGGTGTTTGTGCAGCACTTTAAAAGCAACATGAAATGCCTTGTAAAGATTTATGCTTCAGTGAAGTCAGAAATACCAAGGTTAAAAACCACATCCTTATCTCACTGTTCTGACATTGCAGCATCATTACTGAGTTCAACTGGATGTTTGCTAGTTATGGATGTAACTAAGTTTAGAAAAAATATTGTTTCAGAATTCATTTCTAGATTCAGGACTATAAATTTTCAGAGATAGTGTGAGATTATGTGAAACTTGGGACACCCAGACTTCCAGTCTTTGGTTAGAATTTTTGATAACAGCCTTGAAAAGTTAGAGTTTCTATAGAGTAAAACTTGCCATGACCTTTGACAGTTCAGTTGTGGGTACATCTAATGACCTTAAACCTGAAAAGTAAAGTCAGATCCTGAGGATGAGTAAATAGAATACATATTTGTATTTGTATCACAGCAACAGTGATTTTATTCTTTAATTCCAGATTAGCCACAATATATGTTTTGACCTATGAACTAATACATTAATATCCTTTTTCTGGATTGCTGATAGAAGAATTATGTGAAACTGTTAAATGTGTTATTGAAGGAAACATCTCTTGCTGTTCGCTATACATAAACCCTATTATTTGCCAAGAGGTGGTCTAGGTTTCCTTTGGGTTTTTTCTGTTTTTGTTCTCAGCATGTCCAGAGTGCCAGTGTTGAAGAGGTGTTAAGACAGGGATACAAATATCTACCAGAAGGACTGAAAAATGATATGCAATATGCCTTTAATTAATACAGTATTTTTGGATGTCAAGAGCTGTCTCTAGGGAGAACCTGCTGTTATGCTGCTGTTATCGTTACAGCATGGCATACCATCCTGTGGGAAACAGTGGGGAAGAAACAGGCTGCAATACACCTGACTGTGTCCTCTCATTTGTTTAGTTTCTGTGCTTTTGATATAAACCATTTATAACTTTAAGCTGTTTTAAACTTGCAGTGGTGCCGCTTGGCGCTGACATGCATTCAGGAAAATTAGGCCACTGGTGAAATGTTCAGTATGGATGATTGTTGGGACAGAGTAATCTTTGGCTGGCAAACTGCCTTTCTGTGTCCCTTACTTAGGACAACCTGCCATTACTTAGGACAAGAGGAGTAATGTCTGGTCAAAGTTATGTTTGATATTTATCAGGCTTGTAGAAGACTGATATCATGTCAAAGCTGTTAGTTATGATTAGCAGAATACGATAGAGGGAAAGCAATATGTGGATGTTGGTGGCTGACAGCCAGAAAGTGGAAGTTTTGCAGAAATTTTGAAATGTATGTTAAGGGCATAAGGTATGAAATTCTTTTGACTTTTAATGGAAAAGGTGGCCACTACACTTTCCTAAGTCTACAGCTGTACACCATAAAGTACTCCTCAAGGCATTTGTCAGGTTCAGAGGACAGTAAAAAGTTTTCTGTCTCATTACTCAAATGTTCTTTTTTTTTGGTTATGAAACTAATCAGATGTGTATGAGCCTCTGTATTTCTTAAACAACGTTAATGGTTGAGTAGCCACTTAAGCTCAGGGTCACCCTACTACAAATGGAATGAAAGGTAGGATGTCACAGTGTACAACATAAAAATGGCCTAGGGCACCCAGACTGCTGTCTGACAAAGAAAAGGCCTGTAGCCAGTTCTGTATATTTTTACTGGGAAATTCTGGTAGAAAAAAAAATGACACCTGCATTACTGATGACTTTTACTGTGTGAGTTATTTAATCTGATGCTTACAATATGGATTCATACCAACATATGTGACCTGATGTACTTTCAAGGCAAAATAATTCATGTGGAGTAGCAGCAAAACTTCTTTCCCCAGTGTGGTTTACAGCTGTTACTTGTCTATTTAAAGCTTTAGTGAGTTGTTATACAGTGAGGTTTGGAGGTCTCTTGGACTTTGTAGCTGTTCTTGGGCACAAAAGACTTCTAAGATCTGCCTTTTCTAATGGTGCTGTTTGGCTTTTCTGTTTTTTTTTTTTTATTTGGCATACAGGAGTATGTGACCCTTGCATGACTGGTACTCAGTCAACAATCAGGTAGCTAGAGTTTTGGCTTCAGTCTCACATCAGACAGCACAGCTGGACCAGTCATCACAAAAGGAAAGGCATAGAAGTGTCTTGTTATGAGGACAAAGCAGAAAAATTATGTCTATCAAATGAAGGCTGTTATTTCTGAGAAGCAGAGGTGACTGTCTGCATGACATGTTCTTGCACTGTGATCCCAAATTTTGGAATTGGTGAATGCTCACTAAACAGTGTATGTACATACATTTTCTCTGGGAAAGCTTTGAGAAGCAAACCAGACTGGTGTTCCTCATTACAAGAAAGACGAAGCAAAATTACCTAGCTGCTGAGTCTTCAAGGCTAATAAACCCAAACATCTAAATGTGACTTCATGATACTCCAACCCTGTCACTTTGTGTGCAGTTTATTACTTTAGCCTTTAAAATACCTTTAAAATAGGCTGGCAACAAGCAGATTTTCCCCTCATTTTGGTGACAGAGGTTTTCTTTGTCAAGCTGTTGCTCTGGTTAACCTTAAGAAGTATTGTTCCTTCTCCCATAGCTGCTGGATTGCTTGTGTGTTCTTCTAAGGTTCTCTTATTACTTTTATCCTGTATATGTAGAGAAAGTTACGTCCATGGAATGTGTGTGGTCTCTGCTGCTTCTTATCTGTCAACTTCAAATATATTTTAAATCTTTTTCATTTCAGTCAGAAAAGTCTCCCAATTTCTAAATGACCATCCCCCAGGCTATGAGGGAAAAATTCAATCAGTCAGATATATCCATGAGCTGTCTCTCCAGCAGCACCTCATTTACAGTGAGACTCTAAGCAGACTGTGCTTCCAGCCATACCCATTCAAACATGACCTTATTTGAAACTGTATTAATGACAAATGTCCCCTTGAGGCTTCTCTGGTCCCTGGTGTACAGTGGGGCTTTTATTTGTTTTGGCTTCCTCTAGATGAATACCTCCAAACACATTATAGTTGGGACTATGCCCTTAAAATTCAGGCACAGGTCTGAGGGTTTTTTGGGTTAATTTCTAGGAAGGGTTGAAGATGTAGTTCAAGGAAAACACCACCTCCTAGGAGTTATTTAAGTATATTTAAGCCTAGTTAGTCTTACCATAAAACAAGAGCGGACTTCTGGAGGTTTTTCTTACATGGAACATGACAAGCAACTGAATTAAATAGGGTGATTGTGTCTCCCACAGGACATAGCACAGTAGGGTTTTCTGAGGGGAAAAAAACAGCTTTCCTGTGAGGTTACCTTACTGTGAAGCTTTATAAGCACTAATGTGCATTTAGAGACGTTTGCAAACTGATCTCCAGTTTCGGTTGAAACACCAACTGGTCTTACTTTTTTATAGTTAGGGTACGTTTCTCCATGTTTTATTAGAAAGTTAGTTGATCAGCTGGGAGAAAAAAAGGAGTTATGAGAGAAGAAAAAAAAAAAAAGAGGCAATAATTTTTGAAATTTTTTTTAATGTCTTTGCATATCCCAGTAAATTTTCCTTCTGTGTGAAACTATGTGAATATCACTGTAGTTTATATAAAAATAGAACTTTTTCTCATCATATTTTTTGTCACTTGGAGCAAAGAAAAAGATGTTGTATAAAAAGTGGTTCTAACTTCCTTTGTAGTCTTTTTTGTTGCCTCTTTTACCAATGGGAAAAATTCAACCGTCTGAAATGTGTTCGTGAGATCTTTTTTTAAGGCTAAAATTGCATCTTCTATCGAAGTTGGGCTTTTAAAACTATCAACAGTCCAGTTTTGGCATATGTTTCATTAGTCCCTAGACTTCATACAGTTCAAGAATCTGTTTGTGCTGAAAACATGGACAGTTAAATGCATTTTCTTCGAAGATAGTGTCATCATATGAAAGCTACTGGGAATATAATTTATGATAATTACAATAGATTAATTATCTATTAACTCTTCATAAACATATTTAATAGTTTGCCATTAAAACTAAAATTATTCTGAAACTCCTGTGACAAAATTCTGCTTATTGTTAATGATTTCTGTCCATGTCCAATCTGCAATGGTCACTGTTACTGTTTTATCCTAACAGAAATCAATGGTTTGCAGTTTATAACTACTCATTTCCTTCAAGAATTCCTCCTTTCCTTTAGCCACCTGATAAACCTGCAGTGAAGACTTGTATCTTAGCATCAGACTGTGTGGTATTTTCTTCAGTTCCCAATATAGTTTCAGAACATTTTGATGCTCATGTGCATGCCAGAAGGTAATTCACTCTTTTCAGCAATACTTTATCTCTTTCATGTTATCAAGAGTAACCATGTGTATTTTATCAGTAATGGAATCAGACAGAACTCAAAACACGAAAAGAGCTTTTCTATTTTTATTCTGACATTTGTAGCTGGATTTTCCAAAGGAATTCAGGAGTTCAGAGCCAATGCCTTATTAGGAATCTGGATTCTGAATCTCCTTTTGACCCTCAGTGGATATTAACTATCAATTATTTGTGCTTTTAATTTTTTTTTTCCTAAATTCTGTGTTGGTTTCTTCAAAAATTCCCAGACAGCAGATAAAACCGAACCAATGACACACACAACTGATAAAACTAACTGCTAAAACCTAGGCTTTCTACTGAATGGCACTGCAAACTCAGTGGAGTTTGACAGACTTCAGTAGAAATTGCATTAGTGAAATATTTATAGAAGTGCAGACATGATAAGTAACTGTAGTTGTATTCATATGCATAAATCATCTCCTGCTGTCTTTTATTCTTTCTTTATGTTCAAGATCTTTGAAGACAGGATAACAGTTTCTATAATCGTTCGAGACATCTTGACAGATAATTGCAAGAACAGAGAGTGATCCTTAAAAGTGGCTGAGAAAAGAGGCAGTTTTAATAAACATAAATAAATAATGTCAGTTGAAGAAAAACTTAACAGTTGAACACATTTGATTAATTCTAATAATAAATAAGTAGCTAGAAATAAACCTATTTTAAATTTCTTACATATCTATTCTTCTTTATTTGTTGTACTTGCTGTTTTAGATGTTATGTTGGAAAAGCAAACAACCCCTCCACATTCTGATCTTTTTTTTTTTTCTGTATATATTGTATGCCTATATCTATGTATATATATTCAGGGATTTACTTGATAGTTCTACAGTTTCAAACATGCTGGTTGAAACTCTGAAACACTGAAATCCGGCAGCTGACTATAAGATTAATTTATAGTGTGATGTATTTTTCTGAACTGATGCTGAATTATGTTATTCTAGATGTTGACTAAGTCATGCACTTTATGATCTTACCATATGACTAGTAACAAAAAACCTGATACGTGATCCTCCTGGGAGGATGAGGGAAGATATTCAGGAGAGGACAGAGAGACCTGGTCGGATGAGATTCTTGGGGACTTGGCAGTGCTAGTTAATGGTTGGACTCAATGGTGTTAAAGGTCTTTTCCAACCAAAACAATTATATGCTTCTATGATTTCAACCTGCACTGTGACCTGTGCAATTAAGTCGTTTATACCTGGTGCATTGTATAGTGCCTCAGACAATTCCTGTCTGCTGTCAGTGGGAGGGAGTATACCTGTGCCTGTAAATGGCTAAGATGCTCTTTGCTTTCTTCTGTAAGTAGCATAATCTTGAGTATGTTGCGGCATTTGCACCAGGATGTCTCCCTGCTGAATTTGCTGCCAAGGTTGGAGTTGACAGAAGGATTTTTTACTTTTTGTCTTCAATTAAATGTGATGGTGTGGACTCTTAGTTTGCATTAAATGGCACTTTCATCCAAGCCAACATTGGTTTACACCAAATATGGATTTGGTCCATAATTTCTTTTGATTTCTAGTTTTCTGCTAACAACACAGAAAACTGTTTTTCTTCTCACTTCTTAAGGAATATGACACAGTCTGCATTGCAGTCCTCCAAACTAATGTTCTGCCTTTAGCTTAAGGGAAAACACAACCTTGAAAAAAGTCCTTTTAAAAAAAAAATTATATGTCCTGTAATATTATCGCATCTCCTTAGCTGTTGAGAAAGCTTTTCCTGCAGCTAATGTTCTTTTCAATTTTTATCCTAAACTTGTAGTTCAGACGTAAAATGAAAATTAAAAACATTTTTTGTCTGTGATCTGCACTATATTTACATGACTTAGATGTGACAAATTCTTGTTCCGCCCCCCTCCCCCCACCATATCAATAAGCTTATGTTGTAGCGTTGGCACACTGGAGAGGGGAAAAAAAAAATATCAAAATCTGAAGTTCCTAGCCAAATGTTTCTTTAAGCAAATATTAATATCACTGGGACTTGACTTAACAGAATTACATTTATTTAATTTATTAATAGTGTATGTTTAAAATAACCTTTTTGTTCCATGTCTTTATTGTGTCTCAGATTGCAAATTTCTAGAGTACTTATTTTTCATACAGCACGTACCAGAGTAAGAACATAAAACTTTACCTAACCCTGTAAACTGTTTCTAGCTATTACCAGTTGCTGTTTATAGAACATAGCAATATAGTAACCATGTAATGCTCCCATTACTTGTGCACTACTACAGTTACTACACAACAAGAAAGAAAAAGTCCTTCTTCTGTTTTTTGAGTTCAGTATCTGTAGGCTCAGTGTTTTGTTGTTTCGGTTTTTTTTTGTCCTATGTATGTCCAAGGTCTCTCAATTTAAAGCATAAGCAGATTGGGAGTCAGTAGAGAAAGCACAGCATATGCTCCAAGTGCTCACAATGCCTTAAGCTGTAATTGGTAGGAATTAGATCATTTCATTCCCACATATAAATTCTGTGTGGATCAATCCTAAACTATGAGTTAGACTCCCTGCTGAGCCACTTTGTAGCTCTTGATTAGTTATGGATATTACAGTAATTGAATCTGTTAATACCTGCTTTTCCAGAGAGGTGTTAGCTAAACCTGTTCATTAAAATAATGACCACAGAAGAAAACGGAATGTAAAGATGTGCATAATATTTCAAGATGTTGGAATTATAATTCTTTCTTACACTGTGTTCAGAAACTCAAGAATACTGCAGCAGCTGCTACTTAACAATTAACTTGCACTATTAATTGGGTTCAGAAAATATATCTTCCTGGCAAATGAAAGGACGGAATCAAGTATTTTTGCACAACACTACACGTTTTTATTACCCATATTCACTCAAGCAACAACTATACTTGGAAAATATTAATGTTCAGATGCCAGTTGACAAAAGCAGAGGGACTCATTAAATCAGAAATATTGTGACAAACTGTAGAATCTTGTGGTTTTGCTCTAGGGAGCTAATCTAGTAAAGCATTTAAGAAACTGCTTAATTTTAAGCATAGAAGTACTCCCCAGAGAAGTTATAAAGCAGATGCTAAATTGTTTTCCTGGCTGGAGCATACAGTTGGTCAAAATTTGTTCTTGTGTGTATTTCTTTTGCTATGCTTTATAGGAAGATGTTAAGATTAAACCAAGTCCTCTGGAAGGTCATTATGCATGCTAAGTATTCATACCATAGTATGAAATATTATCATGCATAATATAAATATGAGTATTTCAGTATTACCAAGAGATCTAATAAAAAAATTTACTGTGCTATGTATGGTGCTCACATAAAGAAATCTTCATTACTAGTCTCTGAACATTTTAAGATATATGTCCTTATTCTGTAGTTCTGGGAAGTTGCTAAATCTGTTTGATAGAATTTCATGGACTTTTTTTCTGCCTGGAGCCCCTCTGATATCAGAGAAGCTTGGTGTGATGCAGAAAGCTGTCTGAAGACTCTGCAGTACAGAAATATGTCCATGAATAAGGTGAGGGACATTGAGGTTTGTGACCTCTGTCACATGAACTAAAGTTTGCTATGTGAGGTGCAGACTGGAACGTCACCAACATTTCTATTCATATACATGTTCAGAGCTTATGTTTCCCTCCATAATATTACTGTATTTATTGGCCTATGCAATCTCTAATTGTTAAGAAGATCAGCTAGTGAGAATGAAAAAAAGTTTATTCTGAGTTGGTAATTATGCCTTTTGAATGAAAAAAGCTGGTTTTCCAAGCCAGTGTTTGCTATGACACAAATGCTTCTCCTTAACCATAAGTCTTTTACTAGCATCTGTAGCCAATTATACTTGTGAATGTGCAAAACAAAACACAACAAAACAAAAAAAACCCACCACCAACCAACCAAAAAACAAACAAAAAGAAAAAAAAAATAGCTTTACCCTTAAAGGGAATGAGATTTAACCTGGGGCCTTTCCTATGTTCTTTTTCCCCCTGAATGCAGAGATACTGGGGAGCTGAGAATTCCCTTTCACAAACTCTCATTTTTCCTTATGTTCAAATTCTTCTGTACCATTTCTTCTTTGTCTCAACAATGTTTTCATCACCACACCAAAGATCTCAGAAATATCTTATTTTCTTCCACATTTTAGTTCAAATGAGAGAATGACACAGTGGAAATATTTGGCATATCACTGTATTTGAAGGGACGAAAGTAATAATCCATCTGTCTCTGCATTGAATATTCTTCCTGTGCTGTTTTCAATATTGATCTATCTTTTAGTAATCAATAAGAAATCATAGTAAAGCTGTTCAAAACAGCTGCAGAAAAAAAAAAGTTTTTAAAGCAAGTTGATTGATTGTACATTACTGCTGTGCTCCTTTTTCGGAAACCCTCATGGCCATCATTTAGGGAATTGAATTGGGATAACTAAAATATACACTTATCACACGTGAACTAGAGAATCACTACCTACATGGTACAGTGCAAAGCCAAGCAGTGATCCCAGCTTGCCTAGACCCAGTTTGAGGATATTCATACAGAATTGCTATACACAGGTATATCCTTGAAATGGTATAACTGTTCAGCGAGGTATTTGCATTATGGCAGTTTATGATATTTATAGTTCCAGAGACGACTAATTAGACTGATTACTGAAGTTTCTTCTCATATTCTCGAGTTTCTGTACCTGAGGCCTGTAACTCTTCCTGCCGTCAGTAAGTTGCAATAAAGAGGCACCTACAGGACTCTGTAGCTAGAGGATTACCAAGCAGAACTTGTGTGATAACTCCAGCCACAAGTCTGAGTCTGTTGAGGATGAATCAGGGCTGTCACCAAACTTCACTTTAACCATTTTCTGCTTTCCAGAGCTCCTGTGAAGCATTAGTACAGCTCTCAAATGACTATAATTTGCAGTTGTGGTTGGTAAAGGAATATGAATATTCTGTGACACATTAAAGTTAATACAGTTTTTTAGCTGTTCTTTTTCTCCTTCAAGTACAGGTAAAGAAACACCTAATATGCCAAAATTTCTAGTGTGTAGATCATTAGACCTGTTCTCGTGTTGACAGATTCCAAGGGCTTGTTCCAAGAACAAAGCCCAATGATTCTTCTTTTAAAGAAGGCATGGTATAAGTGCTTCTCTTTTTTTGCCTACCATTTGCCCTCCAGAAGTGCACATTGTTGGCTCATATCCAGTGTTTTATTCACCACTACTCCTAAGTCCTTCTCCACAGGGCTGCTCTCAATACCTTCCTCCTCCAGCCTTTATTGATACTGGGGGTTGCCCTGACACAGGTGCAGGACCTTGCACTTGGCCTTGTTGAACATCATGAAGTTCACATGGTCCCACTTCTTGAGCTTGTCCAGGTCTCTGGTTGGCATCCCATCCCTCAAGAGTGTCAAGTGCACCACTCAGCTTGCTGTTATCTGCAAACTTGCTGAGCATGCACTCAATCCCACTATGTCATTGATGAAGATACTAAACAATACTAATCCCAGTATGGACCCCTGAGAGACACCACTCACCACTGATCTCTATCCAGATGTTGAGCTGTTGACCACTAGTCTCTGGATGCAACCATCCAACAAATTCCTTATCAACCAGAGAGTCCATTCATCAAATCAATGTCTCTCCAATTCAGACAGAAGAATATTGTGAGGGACTGTGTCAAAGGCCTTACAGAAGTCCACATAGATGGCATCTGTAGCTCTTCCGTTGTCCACTGATGTAGTTGCTCCATCATAGATGTTGGTCAGGCAAGACTTGCCCTTGGTGAAACCATGCTGGGTGTGTCAAGTCACCTTCCTGTCCTCCATGTGCTTTAGCATAGCTTCTAGGAGGGTCTGTTCCATGATCTTCCAAAGCACAGAGGTGAGGCTGACAGGTCAGTAGCTCCCAGGGTCCTTCTTTCTACCCTTTTTAAAAATGGGTGCAATTTTTCCCATTTTACAGTCACTGAGGGCTGCATCTTACTCCATGACTTTTCAAATATCATGGAGAGTGGCTTGGCAACTACATCCACCAGTTCCCTCAGGACCCTGGGGTGTAGGTTGTAGTCTGGTGTATTAGCATGTCTAAGGAAACAGAAGAGTCACCCTCCTGTTGTTTACATGTCAGGGCAGTGGGAAGCCTACTGCTATTGCTTTCACTTCTCCAGACAGAAGGTGTGATGCATGAGGAGGTGTGAGTTTTCTATTGGGAGCAGTGTGGAGAGTCATGCTTTCCAGTAATCCAGCTATTAAAATCTGAGGGTTATCTCTTTCACTTGTTTCGCAACTAGCATATTTTTTTTCTACATACCTCTTACAAACAGAAATATTGTCAAAAACACTCCTCTTCTTAAGCTTTAGATTCATCCTGTTCCTTGCACAATTCTGAGAGTTCTGACTTGCATCTGACAGGATAAAACCTATATGTTTTTAATAATACCATGATGGCTTTTCTACAACGTGCTTTCTTTCTCTCTTTTCCCTTCCAGTTAGGTTGAATATTTAACATATCACAATCTGGCTAAGGATAATTTGAAAAATAATAATAATTAAAAAAAAACCCCAAACAAACAAGCAAAAAAACCCACAAAACCAAACAAAAACCAAACAGCTACATCGCAGTGATAGGGAGGTTTTTGGAGTACTTCTCTAGTATGTTTTGAGCTGTTTTTCTCTTAGAGAATCCAGATTGTAGGAAAGCTTCAGCCAAGTACTTAGGCAGAAGTAGTTTGCACCTAAAACTGCTAGACAGCCGCAGCCCAAGTATTATGTCACTAGATTCAAAACGAATGAGCTGTTGAAAATCGCCGTGTTGGCATAAACAGAAAGTCTGGCTTTGGATTTCAAACCTACCCTCAAGGAAAAAGACCTTAGGAGTATCAGAGGTGTTCTGGAGTTATTAACAGCACTAAACAGCCAAGACTTGGTTTCTGTTGTATGGAGTCTGTAGAGGTTGTTCAGCACTATGAACAGAAAAAAAACAATCCACTTCCTGGAAAGGAGAATTTCACACTTTTTAAGCGTCAAATTTTGAATTATTTCAGATTGATGATGAAAATATACACTTTTGGTTCTGCACGTTGTTCAGTCACTACCAAAGATATTATAAGACTGCAGAATTCTCAGATGTGTTTGCACGAACACGCGTACATACACACTCTTGTCCACTAAGCTGAAATATTCAACTCACTTCACAGTTTTATTTATTCACTGTAGTCTATGTAGTGTAGTCTAAAATGAAATTCACTAGATCTATAGACCACACAGTAAAACACATGCTTTTATATTTCATGTCTGTAATCTTGTGGGTTCCCTTTTCATTGGGATACTGTGGTGAAGAGTAGCCTACAAATAAGATAGCAACTTTTTAACCTCTTGGGTGTTGTTGCTTCCAGAGAGCTATTAACTCCCGTCCAATTGCTTCAAATAGGCAAATAGTATCAAGTAGGACACTTATATTAACGTTACTACCGTCCTAACTAGTACTTCTGCTAAAAGGTTCTCTGTAAGGAGCTGTACTGCTGAAGCCACATTGCTAAAGGAGGTCAGAAGAGGCCCCACTGTTACAATCCTGAGGTGCTTCCCCAGTTTATATTTTGCCTTCCCAAGCTTATTTTAAGACTAATCTATGGTATTTTCTTAAAATGTTGAAAGTGTTTCTTAGATGTCTTTTTTTAAGAGTATGTTTTGTATTTTTTTTCTCCCCACTTAGAGCTAATTCTGCTAGTTCAATTAAATTGTTCTTCAGGTGTCTGTGCTTCTGCAGCCTTTTCAAAACAGTTTCAGTATCACTAACTATGACTATTTATCAGACATTAGAATTGACATTACATGTTGAACTTCACCATCATTTATAATAGAAAGACTCTTAAATTAGCAGTGCTAGATGGAAAGGGATGAGACATTTTTGGCAACACCTAGTAGATTTATTTTCATTTTTTAAGAAAAGAAATGCAAAGGACATGTTTATCTTGGTAAGCATCCTATAAGGCAAATGATATTGTGCTGAGCTGTTTCTTGTTTCAGTCTAAAGGTGCACTTTGTTTAATTTGCATTTTAAAGGCTTATACCGTGCTTTTGAAGCAGCATGGAAAATGGAGTTTGTAACAGTGAGCAACTGATTGACAATGTGATATCATTCTGCCATCTGCACATCACTTAAAGGGTTCAGAGCTTCAAAATCACTTTAAGATGTGAAGTTTTAAAAATTGATTTTGTCATGTTTTAAACTAAAGAGAAGAAAAACACTCCTTTTTAACAAGCATCTTCAGTGTGCTCAAAGATAGGTTTGTCTGTATTCTATCTCATGACTTGCACACAACAGAGTTATGCAGAAGGATATACAGAGGCTGACAGGGGAATGACAAGACAAAAGGCTTATAGCAATTAAGGTATGGCAGGATGAGAGCTGGATTAGATTTTTAGCAACTGTGGCTGCAGAGGTAATAAAGGAATTCATGCTCTACTTGAAACACAGGTGAAGAAACCAGAAAACTAAAACAGCAGGGCAAAGTAATGGAAAAAGAGTAGTTTATATGAGAAAGTGTAGCCATCTCTCTTTCTTTTTTTTTTTTTTTTTCTCTCCAGATACATACAGCAAAATTATCCATTACAGTGTGTCAACATTGGAATAATTAAAATCTGTCTTTAAAGCAGATGTAAGTAGCAAAAATAGGTTATTTTCTTTTTATAAATAAATACTCATACCTCATCAGAATGCATACTTAAAAGTAAATTCTGGGATTATTCATTTCTCTCTTATAAGACAACCTAGTTGGCCAAATTTTTGGTACTGTTTTATTATGCTTCTCCTGGGACATGTTATCACCTTTTGTTTGGATTTCAGTAGTTCTCTGAGATTCCTACCAAAATGAGGTCTTTCTTGCCTGAAGTGCTATACAAATACAATAAGTGACACTCCAGATCCAAAGAAAAAGCTTTAAAAATCTGATTTAAAAACGAAAAATACCCAAAATGTGGACAGTGTTTTTTTTCTGGGAAAAAAGAAAAAATCTGCCTGGTAGATCAATTAAAAAAAAAAGTTGTGTTTTTTGTACTAAGAATGGTTTCATCTATCATGCTTTTCTTCCCTTCATCTATAGCCCCAAATCAATGTAAAAGTCAGTTAACTACCTTAGGTCAATTAAAGATCCCCAGCCGTATTTCCTGTGGATCGGGGCCTTCTAAAACTTCAAACATGCTAAAGGATCCTCTGAGAGACTTGAATATTCTGTATTTTAACTGGCCTGCATATCTGTTTTCACAGACTCTGTAATAATATGAATAGTTCATGCTTGTAAACAACCCTGCATTTTGTCTGAAGAACCAAATGAAAAAGTACAGATGTTCCAGTAAGATACATGCTAACTGAATCCACAGGCCTCCATCCAGATCAGGGGTGTCAAAGTCATTTTCACTGGAGGTCACATCAGCCTCGTGGTTGCCTTCAGAGGACTGAATGTAATTTTAGGATTGTATAAATGCAACTGCTCCTACATTCATTTGCTGCCCCTGATCTAAATCTTTATATCTCCTTTAGCTTGTGCTTTTCCACTCAAGTTCTCTGTAGATTGCTCAGATGAACAATAACTCATTAATTCAAGGAGAGGCAGAGGACTGTAAGAATGTACAGAAGGTAAACTTGTACAGAATGTATGTACAAGAAGCAGAGAAACATGCAAGCGTTGGTATTTCTGTGAGGATAAGAGTTTTGTTTTAACTCGGTCATATTTTTTGTGACTTTGCCTTATTAGCAGACTTCCATCTCCATCAGAAGTCGCATCTGAGAGTCTTGTCTACAATCTGAAAGACACAGGAAGCTATGTAAAAACAAAAAGAGCCTCCACGAAGCCTTGAAACTCTTTCCGTCAGCTTCCTGCTGAATCAAAACAGCTTGGATTATCTGAACCCCTGAGGCTGTGTCCAAAGACGATTACAGGTCTAGCTTGTAGTATTTGACAAAAGTATTGCTTTTCATGCAGGAAGTGTCTCAGCAGATTTCTGGGTCTGATGTATAGGATAAAGCAGTTATAGACCAGCAGGAGTGTATGCTTTGTTCTTGACAGTTGCAATTCTCTAGGTTGATATGTCTCTTTGATACAACTCATTATCCATCTAGTTATAGAGTCTGGAAAGTTTGTGTATAAAAGAACTGTGTAATGCCCCAAGGATTAATCTTTCAGGGTATAATGAAATCATGTAGCACAGTGGGAAAGTGGTACTGTGAAGCTGGGATCTCTTTGCTGTGTGGTAAGGACTCAGTGTGGCAGGAAGTAGAAGAAATGAACTATGGCCACAGATATCCCATGATCATTAAAAATCCTTCACTTTTCACCACAGGCAGGAAAATTAACCATAATGTTCTGGCCAAATTCCAATTTCAGTAACTGCAGTGAATTTTGTTTTAATTCCTTTTGAAGTATCGGGTGATTTGTCATTTTTACTCCTGTAGTAATGATAGAGAGAAAAGTAATACTTTTGTAACAGCAAAATTATCCTACATTACCCTTCTTCTGTGCTTCAGTTCTCAGACCTCCTGTGACTTCTAATATGAGCAGGATAGGACCTAATCATCACATGTGGAAAGTTCTTCCTTGCAAAGAAAATGCCTCAGACAAAACACATTTTCATATGGAATTTAAGCCTTAAGTGAAGACAGTACAATGGAATCCAGGATATTTATTATCTATTAACCATTTTTGATCATTTTATTGCAGAAAATATTGGGCTGGTTCTCTCTGATGTAAATTGGGATAACTTGTGAAGTGCACATTGAGTTTTTACTGTGTGAGAAGTAAGCCTTGACTGTATGTCCTTCATGCAGAGGATTAATGTAGGGTAGTGTCTAGTTAAATCAATGGAGATGATCTGCGGGGCCTTGGTTGAATCAATATAATTTGATGCAGGCTATTATGTAATGCCTTATTGACAAAATCTTCTGTCTTCACATGGTTAGATGTGTATTTTAGGTTCCCAGTGCCACATGCAATGAGTAATTGTGTATCTAACAAAATGTGGCACATTGCTTATGCTGTGCAAGATACATATATTCTTCTCTCTCATTTTGATGAGTTTTGCTGGGATTATATATTTGAAATATCATTCCCTGAAGCTGAGTTTCTGTTCACATCTTTTAGTCCAGTTTGGAAATTCACACACTTGTTTCTTTTGGGAGGTATGAATCTGGCAATGTAAGGAGTGACAGAAGAAAGTATCCAGAAGTTCTTTTTCCTCCCGTTCTGAATATAATAGAGCAATCCTATCCATATGAAGAAAAACTATGCAATAGAGACCTAGTATTTGCTGCTTCTTAAAAATGTGTTCATATAACGTCTTAATACTCTTCAAAGTTAATCTTAAAAGACAAAATAGATATCTAGTCTTCCAAACCCCTGCTTGTAGAAAGGTATCCAGATCAGAGCTGAGAGTATTGTCCCCAGTTACTAAGCCCCTACTGCCCACCTCTTATTGTCTCTAAACAATACATTATACCTCTTCAAAATCTCAAAGCTTTTCTCATTCTGACCTGTTTTTATTCCCACCCTTTATTTTCACAATAACGTATAATGAAAAAAACCACCACTTTTTAATTAAAAAAGAAACAAAAAGACAAATAAAATAGTACTGTGGTAGTGGAAGATTAGCTTTTCCCTTTTCATTTAATTGATAATCCTGAAGGTACTGAATTGAATCAATAGCAATTCAATTACTTTCCATTTTCTAGAACTATTCTGATTTACACCAGAAGACAATCCTGAATAATTTATAATACATGTATTTTAACAGCAGAAACAAACATCTACTAAGCAGTATACTTAATAAATATGAAAGAGGTTTTTGCAGATCCTATGCTATAGCCTCTACAGAATTGTTTCAAGAACCTAAAGTTCTGCATTTTTTGGATCTATTTTATGTATGGGAGCCTGTTAATAAGTTATTAGGAGAGGGATTATTTTATTTTATCCAGCATAGTGTAGACACACCAAACACTGAACAACTGAAATGTTCTGCCCCTTTACTTCTTGCTCTAACTTGACTGCAATATGAGCCATAACAATCAGTGATATGTAATGCTGCAGTCACAAAGTGCTAAACTGATAGAAAGTACGTTTTTCCACGAATAACTGTGCAAAATACATTCAACATAACCAAAGATATTATTTGTTAGCTTGCATACTCTTGTGCTTTATGATGATTTTCATTGATTTCTCTTGTACTTTTGTATTTGTCATGTGCTCCTCAGAAGTAATGAACTCGATGTTGTTATTTCTAACACTCATGAAGTCCTTTGATTTTTGACAGAATTTCTCTTTCGTACTTGGGAAATACATTCCTGTACCTGGCCTTTTGGGTGTCTTTTTAAACAAAACTGATTTTGGCAGCAGTCAGGAACAGGATGCTGACTAAAGCTATCCCATGAGTCCTGTTTCCCATTTGGGACTGCCTATAGGTTTGCAGATTTTTGAAAGACCATTCAAGTTGCAGGCTTTCCTTCCACTGCTGGGAAAGAAAGCATTTTTATGCCTCTAGGTAGAAGTCTAATGGGATACACGGGGAGGAGGGGTTAATCATGTCAGCAGAAATACGTATGACTACTTCTGAGGGCTTTAATTTTCAGTGGTTTTCAGTGGCATTTGCTGATTTAATCAGCAAATATGCAGGTTGAAAATTACAGTTTAGTTCCTTTAGTCAGTAAGTGGAAAGAACTGCATGATTCCTCTCTGTTTATAGAACACATGCTATTTGTTCTCTTTTATTAATTGATCAGGAAGTTTGGCCTCTTGCCAAGAAGGAAAAAGCCTGTACATCCTTGAGGTAGGGAACAGCAACCAGCGGTTCTCAGGGGTATAACAATTTCTTCTTCCCAAATTCATCCATCTCTTTTGGCAGCATCGTACAATCTAATTTCAACTCCTTCTACAAAACAATTTGCCGTTCCACTCTTCTGTTACTTACAGCAGATATGTAATTCTGTTCACATACAGTATGTGAGAGATTCCTAAATGATATTGTCAATGTCTCTGTTATTACTGGAACAATTTGGGGGATGTCAGAAAACTGTCAAATCTTATGGAATCAAACTGTTCCAAATAAATAAGGAGCTGAAGCTGCTTATGAATGATTAAATACAGTTCATCAGCAACACTAGCCAAGGAGAAGAAATAACATCAGATCTCTTTGCTGCCTCAGCCATTCATGACTGCATGAAATAGATATTTATTTCCAGCAAGTAGGATGAAGACATTTCTGCCAATGGAAAGGCCTCTGCTGTCTCTTGGAAATGTAGTGCCTTACCCACCTAATAGTACTGAGGTTTGTGAAAAATATGTAGGCAATTGTAGACAAGCCAACCAAGTGCAACCGGGTACATATCAAGTCATTCTGGCACCCAATGTGTGTTCAGTTAGTTGACTTCCTGATGATCTCCTCCTTACCAGTCAAAAAAATTTATGAAGTTTTTCTAGATGGCAGCAGCTGCTGGCATTGACCCTCCTCTGTTTGCTCCCAGTTTGTACTTCCTCCTCAGAAGTGCTAGGAATGAGTGATTCCCAAGATGAATGTGCCCTCCTCTTGCACTCATCCCTACAAAATTAACAAAAATATGTGTAGGTGTGTGTATGTATACATGTCTGTATGGAACCACCGAGTGTGGACAGATCACACACATAGATTTTACATACTAAATACAGATATCTCAAAACGGCCTATAATTATTGACAGAACAATTTTTCATGTGTTAGTATTTGCATGCATTTGTTGAAAAGAATTACCTTTCACATAATGCTTCCTTTATTGGTGCCTCTTTGGTATTTGGCTGGGAAAGAAACCAAAACCAAAACAACCTCCAAAAACACCATGACCATTTTCTTGAGTTGAATGTCACTGAAGTTGTCCTGAATATTTAAATGTGGCTTATTCTTCCGTCCAAAACCCAAGTGCATCATAGGACTAGAAAGGCAGCACCTTGCTGGCCACTGGAACATCTTGTGACTTTCTTAGTCCAAGGAGAGGTTTTGTAACTAGTTTACTCATTTGGGAGTTCCTTATTCCACTTAACACAGACGACTCAACTTAGTCAGCTGAGTCAATTTAGAAGGTAAAGGTTACTCTACAGGTGTTGGAAAAAAATAGGTTATTCGAAGCATACAGCAAAGTTCCCACTGAGTCATTCTCTGAACTGACTCTGTGACTGAAGCATTTCTAATTTGACTGTCTTGTATTCAACATGCTCTGTAGTTGATTTATTGACAATGTGAGACAGTTTGCAAAAGTGTATGTATCTCTAGCTTCTCCTGTGCATGTTATATATGCAGGTTTCAATTATCTCTGGCATAGTCTCATGTCAGCAAATGCAAAAAATTGTGCCAAATCCACTTTGTAAATTGCTCTAGAACTAAATATATTTTGTAAGAGACCTGATGGCAGACCGGAACCTGAAATTATACTGAGATCAAGGTGTTGGGCATTTAAGTCCTTCTCTCTCACATTTAAGCCCACATTCTCATTAGGAGTAGAATAATTAGTGATAATTATAATATTATAATAGTATTATGTATGTCTATAACTCAAGGCCATTGAAACATGGGCACTTTTATCCCCATCATGAATATGCCTAATCTTTATGAAATTCCTGGAAAGAATATGAAAAATCTAGAGAGAGTTGTGTTTATATGCAAGCAAGTACAAAAATAAAGAACAAGAAGATTTGAAAAAAAATAGGTTGCAAAAGTTACTTGTAGCAAGGTACACACTGAAACTACAGTGAAGAGTGATATGGGTCACTTTGCAGAAAACACCTCACAGTCAGGGTCAGTGCACTTTTATAAGTAGTTGAAAATATGTCTATATCATCCTTTGAATAAACCAAGGTTTGTCAACTTAATCTTTCGGCCAGCTGCCACCAAGTGCAGGCAGCAGTTGTTATTATAACAGACCCTTTTTCTTTAATGAGGAAATCCTAAACTGATGTCAGTTGCCTGTTGTCCAGAGCCAGACTTTTGTATTTCTGAGCTTTCTCATTGGATTCCTCTGTGAACATTATGGTTGTATTTCTTATGCCTGTAGCAAGAGAACTGTTTTTATTCACAAACATAAGGTCAGATTTAATTCATTTTCTGTTGCTGTCAGCTCTTCGTATCCTGTACATCTTAATTTCCTTACTATATCAGATGTAAACTACATTCTTTTTATTACATTGACCATCAAAAAACTGGTTGACAGCTATCGTCCTAGATTGAGGACCATGTCTGATCAACAGTATCGGTAATTCACCCTTACCTCTTTCTGTCTATGCCCCAACAACCTACCAGCAATTTATTCTCGTTTTACAAGAACCAGAGAATTATGCCAGTATGCTAACATGGCTCATTATCTTCTCGCTTATTGGCATCATGGAAACCTTTGCCGCTCATGTAGATTTTGTTATTCACCAGAAAATATAACAAGTCCTTGACTGGAATAGAATCAATTATCCTTGAAAAAATATTGACTTATATCTGGTAGAGAATTATCTGGAGATTCTGTAGTCTTTCTTCATACCACAAAACAGTACTATTCTTGGTGAACAAAGGAAAGTAGTATGTGCAAGATGATCCTGAAGATCCTTGGGTTTGATACTACAATTTGCTTCCAAGCTGGACAGGGCCTTTATTTCCTCTTTAGCTTTTATTTCTTCCCCATTTTTTTTTTTTTTTCCTCCTTTAAAGCCTGAGGAGAAGGAGCTCTACCAGGGCTAGAGTTTTTTAAATGCTTTATCATGATAGTCACAGAGCCATATCTACTGGGTTATTTCAGAATAGTTGTGCTGTGGAGAGGACAAATTATAGCTCATCATTTTTTGATAGACTGGAAGAATCTATTGCACAGAAACACAGAAGAAACCTCCAGAGGCAGAGATTCACACAGCTTTTGCTGCAAGAATTTTTTAAATGTCTCTTCTTCTACCTAATACAATCTTAGAAACTGAAAAGAAATATGCAGCATAGTTTGACTGCCCATATCACAATCTAAGCATTTCATCTTTGGCAAGAAAATATTAGATTTTCATTACATAGTAATTTTTTATTATCTGTGACATAGAAAAGAGACTAATACTGTTGATCAATTCTAATTCAAGTCTAGGCTTCTGCTGGGTTTTAAAACATCTGTGCCAAGTGTCAATGATGGTAGCACAGCTTTCAAGCATCTACAAAAAATGTTTAAAATGTTGTTTTCCACTAGTTGTCAACTGCCTTGTAGTGAAAATGTACAACTATCTCAGAACATGCAGTTAAGTCTTCTGTTTCAAACCTGAGAGTCAATTTCTTTTGCCTTTGAGAATCTTTCTGGCATATATGTCTGTTATGTTTAGCCTTATCTGCATGTCACAGAAAAACTGTATTTGCACTGGAGTAGTTAATTTCTAGTTAGTTTACTGAATTGTAGAAGGATTCTAGCAAGGGTTAATGTTGTTTAGTGAGTAGCAATTTAATCAGAATGTGTAATTCCACTCTAAAAATGTCTTTATGGGGGTTTAATTTGTATTAATACCTTTCTGCAGACAATCTCTTAGAAATATAGATGTCTCATAGCACCCATGATATCTGAGGACTGTACAATTCCTGTGCAATATGGTGAAATGCTATCATTATAATTTTCAGCCATGGTAACAAGGCACAGAGGATCCTATTTACAAACATATTGGTGCATTCAGTGATGACAATAGGGTGTCATTATAACTCTTTGCAAAAGAGTATTTTCTGTCTATTTCCAATGTTTGTCCTAGTCCCACTCTGGACTCACATGCTTTTCATGTTTGTGTCTTGAGGCTACCTCAGTCCACGCTTGGGAGGTAACTGGAAACCCAGAGACTTTTAGTCACATAGTATAGATAAAGAATCTGTTCAAGCCATCTAAATTACTGAACATGGAGATAAATATATATACTACAGTATGGTTCACCACCACATATCCTGACATCAGTTCTTTTAAGTCCTGGTTAGGACCTGTTGAGTTAGGTGAGGTATATGTTAACACCTTAACCACTATTTTGGATGCAAAGAACTAATTATTTAATTCTTCAGGACTACATCCGGTCTTTACCTTACTGTACTCCAGTTATGCAAGGATGTGTTTCAGGGATTTTAAATAGCTGTAGGTGTTTCTGTCATCAAGCTAGGACTCTGTCCACTGAAACACCTTTCTACTTGAACTAGAATTTACAGCTACTAGATAATTAAAGATTTGGGGGGGGGGTTATTGAGGCAGTAGTGAAATCTAAAAAGAAAGCACTGGAAACAGATACTCTCCAAATTATTTTTTCCTTTTAACAACCCCCTTCTTCAAGCTGCTTGTAGTTCAGTGCACAGAACTATCTTTACAGAAAAAGTCTGTAATCACTAGCCTAATATGACTATGGAAGATTTTTTACTTTTTCCTGAAAGCTGTGAATGTGGCAATCGTGACGGATTAATTGATGTCGGACGTACATCTTACTCTCTTTATATGAAACTGATAGTTGTGAATCATCATTTTCTTTTGAAAAAAAATTTGGCCTCAGGAACAAACAACAAATCCCTTATGTAAAGGATTCACAACTAACTATTCACACAGCACTGTGCCCTTGTGGCCAAGAAGGCCAATGGCATCCTGGGGTGTATTAGAAGGGGGGTAGTTAGCAGATCGAGAGAGGTCCTCCTTCCCCTCTACTCTGCCCTGGTGAGACCACATCTGGAATATTGTGTCCAGTTCTGGGCCCCTCAGTTCAAGAAGGACAGGGAACTGCTGGAGGGAGTCCAGCGTAGGGCAACTAAGATGATTAAGGGAGTGGAGCATCTCCCTTATGAGGAAAGACTGAGGGAGCTGGGTCTCTTTAGTTTGGAGAAGAGGAGACTGAGGGGTGACCTTATTAGTGTTTATAAATATATAAAGGGGGAGTGTCACGAGGATGGAGCCAGGCTCTTCTCGGTGGCAAACAATGATAGGACAAGGGGTAATGGGTTCAAGCTGGAACACAAGAGGTTCCACTTAAATTTGAGAAGAAACTTCTTCTCAGTGAGGGTGACGGAACACTGGAACAGGCTGCCCAGGGAGGTCGTGGAGTCTCCTTCTCTGGAGACATTCAAAACCCGCCTGGATGCCTTCCTGTGTAACCTCATCTGGGTGTTCCTGCTCCGGCAGGGGGATTGGACTAGATGATCTTTTGAGGTCCCTTCCAATCCCTAACATTCTGTGATTCTGTGATTCTGTAAAGAAGTACATAAACTGCCTGGCATTGGAAGCTAGGGTTTATTTGGTTTCTATTTGTTGCATCTTTCCAAATAGTATTTTTCCACATCAGGGAAGACCGGGCTCTGCTTTGTATTCAGGACTTGGCTGTTCCACCTCCCCCTCTCAAAGACAGAAAGCTGAACTGCCTGTTAGCAGCCAGGTTGACAACACAGGCCATCAAATAGACCTATAAATGGTAAAAGATAATTAACAGGAGATGGCTTAACAAAATTCATTTCAGACAAGTCTAAGCAGTGACATTTAAAACTGGTAGACATTAAGATAAAATCAACTGCATGTATTAGCTATAGAATTAGTCATTAACATTTAAATGTAGCCAGGAGGCAGGAATGAGAAGATGTCCTGCTGACAGGATCTACAGGACATATATAATCCTCAAGAGTGAAAGCTGGTAATTGACAGGAAAGTAAGACAGACTAAGGGGACTGGGAATGAAAATCATCCCCAACTGATGTTCACACGCAGATCTGCAAACAACACTTTGCAGTAATGTATGAACTGCTTTAGCTGTATGGCTAAGCTTTTGTATAGACTGCTGCATGCTGCCATTTCAGCTGTTGGTGTCATCTAGATGATGTGCAGGTGGGGAATGCTTCCTTTAGAAATTACTCAGGGAAACAAAAAGGAATATATATGTGCCTGCACATTCTGTGCTTTCATCTCATTTTTTTTCTTGTTCACGAATCCTTTGGGCATATTCTCCTCATTTACTTGCCCACACTACTGCTTTTACAAAAAGGTCACATGAGCTTCCACATGCCTACTCTTCAAGCATCCTAATAGTTGCAAAAGGACTGCAGAATGTTTTATGACATAAAGCGTTCAGTTTTATACAAATTTGTTAATTTAAGAAAAAAATGAGCCACTAGATCCTCTTGACTTGATAGTATAGTTGTGTTTCTAGGCTGACAATTTACATCGCTTTGGTGTATGAAGGCTAGTCTACATAAGAAGGTGCATTAAGATCTTTGAAGAAGAAATATGGTAATAGTAAATATCAGCCGTGGTAGAGACAAGGCCATGTGCCTAAAACAGTAAGGAGTCTGCTTTTGGCAAACTTTTCCAAAGACACACATTAATTCTATTTTCTGTCAAGAGATGTTTGTCTGGATTAGAAGCTAGTGTTGGGGGCTTATTCTGATTTCAGTTAATTCAGAATTTAATGAGTTCATTAACTTTTTAGACAGAAGGATAATATAGCCTTGAAATTAGACTGACGTGTAATTTTCTGATGATAAATTTATCACAGAATCTAGAGCCAAAAATTACTTTTTATGGCTTGCTAAAGCTGATATGTACAATAGTTGAATCGTACTAAGAGAATAGAGCAATTGCTATAGAGAAGGTGAAAATGTAAATGAAGTGCTTCAGTTAAAACATTTTCTTAATATTTACTTTGTAGATCTGTAGAGAAAAATGACACACATTTGAAACAGCATTTAATCTTAACACATCCATCAGTGAATTCTTTCCCCCTTTTTTTTTTCTTATCACACCTTCCATACCCATTAATTCTGAGGTTTACCAAATTAAGCCAGTGTGAACATTCATTTGATAACTGGTTATCAAAGTTAATATGGAAGCAGAGTATGCTGGTTTGCAGATGTGCTTTTATGAATTACAAAATGAATATAATTGTAAACCATGTTAACTGAGTCTCTGAGCAAAATCTGTCTCTGCTGGGAATGAGTGTTTCATTTGCTAGTACTAAAACTTACTGGTTGGGTCTTGATAAGCAGAAGTGACCATCCTTCAAATCCTAACTTCCTAGAATCAGGAAGTAGAAGGGGTTTTTTTGGAGACCCTACTATAGATATATAAACTAACACATACACATATATACATGTATCTACACATACGTATTATGGACTTTAATTATTTTTTCTCATAACGTAGAAGACGATTTATTGGCTGAAGGTCCTAAAATATGCAGCAAAAATTGTTTTGATTTGATCTTTCTTCAATTATTTCAATTGTAACTGAGTTGGGGTAGCTGGATATGTCTTTCTGTTTCCCTCCCTACTCAGTCTCAAATCCAGTGCATAGCAGAAACAAGAACCCGAAACATCTGCTGCTGTTATTCTTTTTTTTTTTTTTTTTCTCTTGTGACAATAATTTTTATATATTCCTTTTATATTCCTGAGTTGGAGCTAATAGTCCCCATTTCTTCTCCCCACCAAGTGAGTCAACAATATAACTCTGCATTTCTAAGTAAGGCCATAAAGAAAAAAAAAACAACACTGTGAGTCCTTTAACTATGTTGTGGACCTTTAAATATTTTGTGAAGCACTTGTTAATACAGATGATTTTTGGCTGCTTTGAAATATTTTTAATGCAATCAACATAAATTTGTGGTATTTATTTGAGCTATATTTATAGAAAACTTTTTTTAGCAGCTTAGCATTGTTGCTTATATTTTCAAACCAGTGAGGGATGTACAAAGAGGTCAAATGACTTGCCTGAGGTGAGAAGGGAAAAATATGGGATGTCTGGAAGTAGACCTCAATCTCCTTACTCTTTTTTCTGTATTTTTTTCCTGACTACCATTTTTGTGTATATGAAAAATGTGTTGGAAAAATAAGGCTGTTTTCCTGCTAGTCTGATTTCTTGAGGTATGTGTAGCAAATACTGATTCTTTTGGAATTACATCAGGTTATATAAGGAAGTGGTAATTAAATGAACAATATACACAGAAAGCTAGACTAATTATGGTATGTTCTCTGGCAATGGCTGAGCAGAGGAAAAGAATGCTAGATGTAGATAAGCTTTTTTTTTTAATAAAAAGAAGACGGGTTTATTAGTTTAGAGAGCAGCATAAAATAAACACTATGCAAAACTAATTCTTGATTAACTACTTTTTCAGTATGCCTTTAGCCATCTTCCAAGACGGTTTATAAAAAAGCTAGGGTCTAATTCAGTGCTGCCATAAGGATCTCTTGTGCTTAAGTGGGCTCCCAGTGCAGAAATTACTATAAAAATACTCTAGAAATTGGATGCTTATGCACTTCGGGCAAGATAGGTGGCCAGGTCTCAACTGATTCAGATCATCACAGTTCTGAGGACATCAATGAAGTTAGACTCATTTACGGTACTTGGTTGTTTGGCACATGGTGTACACTCTGTAGACTGCACAGGCCATGTCTCTTCTCATAAAATATACTGGACACATAAAGATCTAGATCTTAAACCATAAATCAGCTCTTGGACCAGTAGGAAATGGATCATTGTGTACCTGTCAGTTTAGACTCTAGTTTTAATCAGCTGCTTTACAGTACATCATATCTGTTATCCTGACAAGGCCCACTTGTCATCTTTTTTGACATTGTTCAGAAGTTGGTATGGTAGTTTAGAGATGCTAAGAGCAGTGACAGAAGAGGTCACATGTGGGTTGCGCTGCCTTTGAGATACCAAATGACTGCAGTGAATAAATGGTATCATGATAAAACGGTGGGATCTGGGTGTATCATTCCTGTGAGTAAAATCCAGATTGAGAAAAATATAAAGTAAAGGTGTTTTTGTTTTAAATATGCCAAGCAATTTAGAAAATACTTCTTTTATATCAGGGTTTTGTCCTCTTTTAAGACTTGTCTGTCAATGTTGGTAACCTCACACGTCCTTACAGGATAGTTGATTGAGTGATCTAGAAACAGAGCTATACATTGTCAGATTCTCAAACTCTGCTCATCACCAAAGTATCTGGTGGCTATACGTAACAAAAATATACTATGTTAACTCTGTACTAACCTTTGAGAGGCATTACAGTGTTGGCTAAGAGGACTGGTTGTGACAGTAATTTAAAAAGTTCATATGGGTTATGCTGGCATTCTGCAGTCCCATCAAAATGATGGTCCTGTTGTTTTAGGTAGAGAGAATGCAATAACAGCTGAGACACATAATTTCCTTCTTTCTGTTGTTGCCCTTCAAAAGCCAGCTGGCCTTGCTGTACAAAATAGAAAGCAAGCAAAAAAGCTTACTTTTAGTAGTGTGCTTTCTTCCTTAGTTTGTTTGTGCAGATAAATGAATAAAGTCTCAGTCCTGAGCTACATCACATTGCAGATACTTTCAGGCTTGAAGTAGGTCAGTAAAGAACACTTTCAGTTTACTATATTAGAAGCAGATACTAAAAACTCGTGCACGTGATATTTTCTAAAGTAGTAAAGTATCAGAATTCCTGATCAGCAAGAGATTTCCTGGTTCTTAAAATGTTAGTTTCGTTGTGTCTTAGCACCAAAACAAATGGAGACTAAATGAAAAATATATCTGATTTTTCATTAGAAAAATGGGGAATGTTGGAAAAAAAAATGCACTGTCCTTTTCAAAGTATCTTAGTACAGCAATTAAGAATATATACAATTACTCTTTACATCCTTGGCTCTACAACTTTAAATGTTTTGTTTGGAAATTCTCTATAAATTTTCTTCAAAGATAGATTAAAACACTGTAGAAAGAGTTATTATTTCATTAACATTTTCCAATAGAAAACTGCTCCATTAGAAAATGTTTAAGTACTTCTACTATTTTGTTTCACTTTTCTGTTTTTTGGCTTGAGTAGTTCAAATATCATAGGCGTTTGACAGTCAAACAAGGTAATTATACGTGCTATGAACTATCTACATGAAAAAAGTCTCAGATTCTCTTTCTCATTATTTTTTAGAAGCAGGTTATTATTACATCTGCTTTTCAGTTAAGCTTGTAGGCAGGATCAAACATTCTACAGACATGAACTACAATAAAATGACTATTTATAAACTAATGTGAATTAGGACCCTTAGAATGTAGTGAGGGAGGGGTTTATGTTGCATGACTAGTCTCGTATACTATCCTATTAATAATTCAAGCTGAGGCTACCTTATTTACTACTACATTACTTAATGACATGTTCATAAAGTACACAAATATATCCCAAAGAGGTCCAAAAAATACACTAAAGAGTGATCAAGTTTCAGAGGATCCAAATAATTAAAATACAACCATCAACTTTCTATCCAGTGACGAACTAACCTTTTTCTCTGTTTGAATGAATTGGCTTAATAATATATGTTTTGTTTTATAGGTCTATAATATAAACATACAACACCACAAGGTTGTAGTGCCCTTCTGTGGTTCCTTATATTTTCTCATTATTAAGTACCTGTTGCTGATTGTGATTTGTAAGTTGGCAATGAGCAGTACTACAGCCCCAGAACAGAGTCTAGATGTTCTTTGCTCATTAGACTTAAACTCCTTAGCACATATATGCAAGCCTGTAAGAAAATATCTACAGTTGCAGGAAATAGCTTCAGCAGCAGTGTCTTGACGCAGTGATGGAAAGTCAAAATGCTTAAAAGTCCTTAAATATCCTTTGCAAGAATATTGTGATGATGGACTTCTGGCACTTGGCATATACTGCAGAAGGCTAAGTACCAGCATCAATTTTGCAAATGATCCTTGGGAACAAAAGACATTATGATTTTAGATTATGCCTTTTTTATTGCATAACCATGGAAAATGTATTTTTCACTGTACTTCAGGACAATAATATATTTAGTCAGTCCAGTTCAGAGACTTTTTTATTTATTAAGTTATTATTACCCTGATGGGACTCAGTGCGTGTTTAATTTTTTTTTTTAATGTGTAGCTACCAGATTTAATGTGTAGTAGAAATTATTTTATGATGCTTAGAATTCTGTTTAGTCTTGACATTTTTCTTTTTCTTTTTTTTAATATTTCTTAACTGTGAACGCTTACTGAAAACAAGATTCTGCCATAGCTGAGTTATATTGAAGTCAGACAGAACAACTAGATGAGAAACCTGAGACATTTTAAAATTTAATTTTAAAATACAGATGCAGTTCTTAAAAAAATACACAACATGACTTTGAAGTCAGGAACATAGGAATAAATGGGGAGTTTAAGCAAACATAATTTATATCCAGATTGAAATTTTCAAGAATGGAAGGTTTTTAGGTGCCAAATGACACAGAATTTCCAGACAAGCTTTAATAATCATAAATGAAAGAGAGGAGAGGGGGAAAAAAAAAAACAAACCACCACCAACAACAAAACCAACAACAAAAAAACCACAAAAAAACCAAAACCAAAACAAACAAAGAGGAAGAAGAGGCAACTCAGGCAAAACTTCTCTCATGTTTTGGTTAAATTATGCTTCTACACTGAAGGTGAAACTTTTGATCTAATTTATTGAAAGTCGAAAGTATCCTGAGATTCAGATCTTCCGTATTTTCCCAACCTGTGTGCTGCCTTTATATACTAAAATGTACTCCTGCATTTCAGTGCTCTGGTAGAGGCTCAGTGCTTCCATGTCTGGCCACTGTGAGAGCAAATGACTTCCAGTAAGACACAAGGGATGCAGGGAAATAATGCCAAGTCAAAAAAAAAAAAAAAAAGTAATATATTTTCTAGCTAGTCTTGTTCAGTGTGTGTGTATTTGTGTATTCTGTAATGTTATTCAACCAGTTCTAAACACCCTTTTTATATAAAATCCATAAGCCAGATCTACTACCCTGTTCTGCTGTTTAGGCAGGCAGCTCAGACCATGATTTCCCAAAGTCCCATGCTAGTCATGGTCTAGGCCACTTTGGTTTCCTACCCTAGTGTCCATAAACATCTGTTTGGCAGAATATTCCTGTAGCCGAGTGCTCTAACTGCTTCGTCTGTGCAATGCATAACACAATAGGAATATATGCCTGGTTTGGGTTATCCTAACACTGTGATGCCTGTAAGTTTTGCAAACTTTCCATTTTAAAGAGAACTGAGATCCTTAAACATAAGACAGTCAGGATACTGCCACACCTAAATACCTTTGAAGATCAGGGTACAGCTCAAGTGACTTAAGTTCTTAATCCTTAGGATACTTTTGAGAATTTAATTTAAGCTTTGTTGTCACAAATGGAAAATTTCACAACTGCTTATTAAAATTTGGGTCTAATGCTATGACTTAAGCCAAAGGCTAAATTTATAAAAGCATCAAGAGAATTTTTGAAATTCTGTTCTTTTGTAATTTATGAAAATGGTTTCAAGCTTCCACATCAAGTAGACACCTTGGAAAATATCATTAACCTATTATTTGACAAATTTATAAGGGACTGACTGCCTATGTCTCTTTATATCTAACATGACTCTACAGTGGATTCTCTTATAACCAAAGCAGAAAGCTGGGATGTTACTATTTGAACACCATGACATGATGAGCAGTTCACTGGCTAAAGTTTGCATCTCACAGCTCATCCAATAAATATGTGTTTTGTGAGAAAAGAACACTACCAAAGCACAGAAATCACATTAGTTCTAGCATGTTTGTTTCAGCTCACATGAATTCTTGCCTATTCTTGGCACATTGTTTTCAAGAGAAGTTAGGCTTCACTGCTGTTACATTTCCAGCTTTAACTAATTTTTCATTGTTCAGACAGTTAAATCTTCAGAGCTTTGGCAGAGCTGCAACTAACAGGTATCTTGGGATGCTGTGAATCCAAATGTTGACATTTTGTAGCAAAGCTTGTTAGAGCATTTGCCAATAAACTAAATTCGGTAGCATTTTAAACTAGCTGACTGCTCTTAAACACCTTTGGCAGTTACATTATTCCTTGCAAACGTTTTCGGAGTTGGATGGGGATCATACTGCAGTGGCCAGACAATCTGTCCACCAAACACCCTTGTTTTGAAGATGCTGGATAGCTGTTTTCACTCTCCATTTGCTAACAGTCGAGTACATGGGTGACTGAGTAGATTTCTTAGTGCCAATTAAAGTGACTGGAAGTCATATAGCTAGAACTGAATAAAATAATCTGAATGACACTATGGCAGCATTTTGCACTTCCTTGGCATTTTTCATTTCAGAATCTTAAAATAATTGATAGGTTAACCTGAAGTAATTTCCAAGAGTATATTGTTAGTATTTTGAACAGGCAAGAATACGTTCTTATTCATATTTTACTAACATCCACATCTAATATGGTCCTTATCACAGCTGAAGCTCTGCAAACCATGAAAAAGTCACAGTCCAAGTTTGCTATCAATTAATGTATTTGACAAACACATGCTTTTAGGATAAGAACACATTTGAATATCTGTCAATTCAAACTGTTCAGAATATAGTTTACAACTCAGGGGAATACCTGGTATCTTGATACATGTTTTCATGCAAAGTAATGTTTAGTTTTGGTTTTTTTAATATAGAAAATTATTAATTATCAAAGTTTTCTGAACACGATAGTTCCTGTTGATTTGGGAGCTCACTCAGCTGAAAGGAAATATTTCAATATTGAAGTGGAGGCTTGGAGAAAAGAATGTGTGCTTGCGAATGATAACTGTTTCATCTATTCAACACACATTTCACTTAATTTCACACAATTAAGTTAACTCATGTTTATTCTTTTAGCTTAATTTAAGTGTGAGGGACCTCTGGAAGTCACCTAGGCCAATCTCCTGCTAACTCAGGGAAAAATTATAAGTTAAATCAGCTTGCTCAAGGATCAGCTTGTGCTTTTCTTGTGGAAGAACCCAAGTTATTAAGCAATGAACCAGATCCAAACTGAACCTGTACAGATAAAGTATGCTGTAGGATATAAATCCTTTGTTAGCAGGGTTTTAATTTCTCTTCATTCAGATAGTCCTGATGGAAACTATATATAGCACATGACAGACATATAGGGCAGCAACAGGTGAAAGCAAGATGGTACTGAACAGCTATAGATAGCAATCATAGCCCAATAACAGCCACCTTAATTTTAGAGCTTAAAACTGAAATATTTTATACAAGGCATTTTTCAAGGAATGGTTGTCTTCTGTTCATGACTTTTGCAGTTTCAAGCCAGCCATTAAAGAAATGACATGTCCGTGATTCTCCATTTTTTTTTCATTTCTGTGGTGGGTGGTCTTTTAGAAGTTTCATCTATTCTGAAAGAGATTATCCTTATTGTCAAATTCATGGTGTTCATTGTTCCTTTCTTCAGACATGACCTCTGTAGCATTCTGTTTTTCATAGGTGAACCTTCTTAGCACTCAACCTGGGTACTCATAAATAGTGGTTTCCAATAATTGCTTTTGCAGTCTTTAATTCCACATCTTTTGGGTGGTTTTGGTAAATTTATATTAAAGAAGGAAGCAGAAGACAATTACAGAATGCATGGCAACATTTAAAATAAAAATGTACAGTGGCAAAGTAACAGAAATCAGGCTGGCTGAGCTAAAAATATCTTTCTTCTATCTGTTATTTTTTTTTTGAAAATAATAGACACTTTTTATTCACTATCAAGTGTTTGAATGATAATAAAAATGGGGAATAAGCATACTTGAAGTGACAAAACATTCATCCCTGGCTGGTAATTACCCATGGTCAGATGGAACAGAAAAATTTATATATTATGGGTAAAGAAACCATTACTTTCTTATTTGGAGTTAATGGAAGTCCATAAAGGTTCTGAGTGCTAAAACACTAATTTATTAATGTCTTGTAGTACAAATTCCCTTTCTGGCTATATAAAACACATTTACATGCTGATTACTCATAAAACCTTTTCTCTTTGCCGATAGTTTCTAATCAAAATTAGGATTATGTTATTCATTGGTCTCAAATCACATAAAGTCTGGAGTGGATTATTTTGTTCATTGGGCTGGAGTCCCTTGAACTGTAAAGTGGATTATGTAGCTCACTGGACTGGAAGTACTGCATTGGGTTGCTGAATCCTCTTACTCTCTGAGCTCTGGGCAGATCCCTGGATTTCTGTCATAGAAACCCACGCTTCTTTGTTCAGTAAATTCAACCTTTAGCCATTTCCAACCAGTTAAGAGAAGTCCTGTTTAATCTGCACAAGAGTAGGTACCTGTATATCCGTAAATATTCTCTGATTGAAGTCAGAAGTAGTTTAGAACTTGCTAATAATTTGAATTGATGTGAAAAATCAGATCAGTTATTCAGAGGCTGGAGTTCTCCAATTAAGTCTTCCTTTCATCTGACTATGTACCTGGTTAGATTAAGCATATCTCTGTGGCACATAAACACTTAAAGAATGTAGTGATTATTTGCACTCCAGTAGGATCTTAAGGACCTATTGTGCCAGAATTTGCACAGGAGACTGATTTGTAATCCCTCCCTGCCCCCCCAAAAATACAAGCAGAATGACTGAGAAGACATGATAGAGAAAGACTAAGGACAATATTTTCGTGAAGTCATTTTGAGACTTCCAGGTTAAACTCTGTCAGAAGATGTACTGTATCTAATTATAATTCAGCTAGTGTTTTTTTATGAGAAACTGTAAATAATTTGGCCGATCAGTTCAGTTTTAAACTACAGTAAACACACTGAGGTGGAGTACTGAAGTGAGGTGAAAAGAAGAGGAAAAAAGAGGAAAAAAGCTTTCGACTTTCAGCATCAGAATGTGACAAGACAGGATTGCAGAGAGAATGCTGGGACACTGATCTTAAAGGAGTGGTCATTGATATAAAAGTGATGAGAGTAATTCTGTCAAAGTGGCTGGGATACTGCCAGATATTATTTTATGAAATATGAGGATTCATGTCTAATGGATGCACAACTTATTTCTTACTATTTCAGCCATTGGGAAGACAGCACTTGGTGATCACGAAGAGCTGTATAATTCATTAAACACAGTCTGGTTTGTTCGGTTTTTTTTTTAAATTGAATTATACTTTAAAAGAAAACCACAATATTCCAGAGAAACTTCTGGGGACACAGTTTGAATACCCATATGACAGAGTTATCTATGCCTTCATAACACAGTAACATAATTTGAACAACCTCCACCTTGCACTGATATATGTCTCTCAGAATATGCAAACATACACAGAAGTGGAAGAATCTATGAGTAAGCTTAGTTCTGTTTTTACAGTCTGCTATGACTAAGGGTAAACAACATCTGTAAATTCTAATGCTTATGTAGACAAACAAATACGTAATTGGATTTGTTCAAGTCAATGGAATCTGATAAAATTTACCCTGAAGTACTTAAGGAATTAAAAGCAATCTCTGAAATACTACAGAGAATTCATGAAGCATGGGTGGAGGCTCAGAGTTAGGCAGCTTAAGAAAAGGGAGCAACAATATCAGAAAGAGAGAGATGCTTAATAAAATTACAAAAGACCTTAAACCAAGAGTATAGTATCATGTGATATAACAGTGCATTCTGGGAAATATTAGCATGCAGCTTTTTACAATTCAAAGCAGATGAATCCATGCACTGTTTGGGAATCAACTGATGAGTCTGTCGTAGAGGAGTGATTTTAGGGTTCTGCTTGCTGCAGAACAATGTTTAGATTTTTTTTAAAGAGAAGCACGACCTTAAGCACTTCGGTGGCGAGTTTGCTCTATCATTCACTGCATGGGGGAGAAATACCAAACCAAATATCGCTTGCCTTCTTTCCGGGCACGTGTGTTCATTCACGAAGTGAACCTTCAGGTGTCTTCTCTCCCTCAGGACTGTTTGCTCCAGGGGCTGTGTTTTGAAGCTCCGGAGGCAAACTCTCAGGTGACGTGTATATCCGTCAAGTTGCAAATGTTCAGGGTTCTTCTCCCCCTGATAACCGTTCACTCCAGAGCAAGGTCTGAGGACAAAATTTTGGGGGAGACCTGTAACTGCATGCAAAGTAGACTTTCAGGAAGCAAAATTTTCAGAAAAGGTACTTAATGGAGTAAAATAACAAAAGGGCTGGCTCAAGCCGGGTACCTACATAGAGGTCCACCTGAGCATAGGAAATGACAAACTTTTATACCTTTACGGATCACTCACACCAAGATCCAGTCCAATAGCAAAATTTCACCACCAGATCCCTTGCTCCCCATTGGACCCTTTTTCCCTGACTCCATGTGGCTTTGTTTTCTTCAGCTGTAGACGTTGGTTTTGGTCCATATCCTTGAAGGTGTCATTTTGTCTGGATAAATCCTTTCTTCTTAGTGAAGTGCAAACAGGTCCTGCTCTGCAGATGTCTGCAATGTCTCTGCGTTAGCCTTGGATTGTTGTTTTCCCAGTCAGTTCCATTTTTCCCAGCAAAACGCAAGCTAGACTTTATCTTGCTAATATTTAGTGTAGTTTGCAATTGCCCTTGGTAAAATTTTAGCAAAGCTAGTCTACCAAGTAACATGAATCAAGGAGTATATTAAAATCATGCAACCTTATAGTCCTAAATAATCCATTACATTCATTATGCGTCTACTTAAGCTAAATGACTAATATTGAGCTTAAATTGGGCTCATCCACCGACCTGTAAGTAGTAAAGCCATTGCCATACAGCTCACTTATTTAGCAGAGAGAGCTCAAAGCAGGCTCATCCAGGCTGTTGTATTTATGGAATGAAGTGGTTGGCTTGTAGTCAAATTGCATACAGTAAGAAAAGTTGCACGAGACTCCCTGCACCCACAAGCCACCAGCGTTCAGTGCGCCGTTCTGCTTCCCTGTGGGTCTCCTGGAAGGAGTTCTTGGCCTGGCTGCCGCTCAGGCCTTTACCTCCTCTGGAGCCTGGACCAAACTGCTGCTGGTTTGGCTGGGAGGGGGTCAAGTGCATCCACCACAGAGTCTCACAGTGGCGTTAAGATCTGTGGCAAGTTTGTAGCTTGACAATAGCTCTGAGTTGACTCTGTGCAACAGGACGTTGTAAGCCTGGTCGTTTGTGGTCTCTTTGTGAATATTCGGTTGGCTGCCAAAGCAATACTATGGTAATCATAATAAAAGCTGTTGTCTACCACTATATAGGAATAATTCACATTTTTAATAGGCATCTATTTCAGAAATTCTGAGATGTTAACCTGGAACTGATTGATAGGACCTAGGACCCAGAGGACACCAATACCTTTCCACTATGTCAGTTGGAATGTTGACAGGATAACTGATAGCACTTGTGTTGGTCTCATAAATCCTGGTTATGTACCTTATAGAGATGAAAAAGCTGTTCAAGAACTACATAACCCTTGGCTAAATACAATAAATTGTATGCATGTATGACTTGCAGTAGAACTGAGGAAGAAAATGTAGAAACTGTATGTTCAGGCTACAATAGCCTGAAGGTTTGCTGAGGAGATGTGATACAACCTTACAAATAGGAACTCTACTGGGGCTATTGCTGGACTAGCTCTGGTTGAACCCAGAGGTTTTTCTGCCATCTGTCAATGAACTTCAGGATGAAATCCCTGCATGGGAGCCTGAGTGTAAGTGAGCACTTCCTTATTTTTTCTCCTCTAACCCCGGCACCCAGATATCCTTGCCTAAAGCATCAGCCATTCAAGGCTGAAGCCAGAGTGACAACTAGCATGGAGACTGAACAGAGTGGCGAGGACCTTGAGTTTAGTTACGTTATCTCAGATAGAGTTTCCTCAGTTTTAGAGTTCAGATCCTAAGGTACTAGATATTATTCTCAGTTACGACAAACACCAAAATAAGCAGTGACTCAACCTGATCATGGTTTTCAGCAACTGTATGTGGTGTTTAAGTACATATCTGAAGGCCTCTTGCAACAATGCCTAGGTGCTTCTTCAGTATTACTCTAATAAACAGTCTGATAATTTATCTTTTAGAAAGTTAAGCAATATAAGTTTTACCAAGGAAAAAGTTGACAAGCTGGAATACAACAATTTGCATGAGCTATTTCCCATTGTTCAACCAGCCTGCTAATACTGCCCACAATGATTCAAGTGACAGATGATAACTTTTTATTCTATTCAGTTTCTTAGGGAACAAGAAATATGCAAAACCAGTTTCAGTATCTGCAGTGTAAAAGCTTTTTCCAGTTATGCATAGAGAGTATCATGATTTTTTCCTCCTACCACCAGATATAAATACTGCAAAACACAAGAAACTGATTTATTAACCTTTCCCTTTAAACTAACTTAACAAAAAAAAAAAAAGGAGACAAATCAGGTCTGTAAGAGCATGGAGCATGTACAAGACTTGCCCTTCTTGTGCTGCCAGTAGTTACCCTCACAGTCCACTGTTAAGATAGTAATATGGTTTCTTTTATTTTCTTTAGGCCCTTTTCCAATGATTTATTTATGTCTTTGGAGCTTATTTTTTCTTTTCTTCATTTGCATAAATGGGAGTGCTGCTGAGGAGAAGTGCCAAGAAAAATAAGTTACATTTTACAGAAAATGTTGAAGATTCTGGAGAAAAGGATGTAAATTTACAAGAGATAAATCAACAACTTCCAGTTTTCTAAAAGCAAAAATCCTAATAAATGAGTGAGTTGGAGAAGAGTAAAATAATTTTGCGCAGGTAGCAGAAAAGTGCCTGCTGCCAGGAGGGTGATTCTGATGTGAGCATAATTTCAAACTAAAATTTTCCAGGAGGCACCACCAAGTGCAGTGTCTCGTCTCTCTCCGCTCTCTTGGTACTCATCCTTTTCTTGCTCAGCTGTTTATACGTTACTGATAACTTCTCACTGCAGCTTCACAAATGCATTTGGGTACACGTAGTTGCTGCAGTGCCCATGAAGAGGTTTGTCATGGGCCACAGAATTCCAGTGAAGGGACCCCCTTTTAACCTCCTAACTGGTAATAATGTGTGGATAGGAAAGAATGTTATGAATAGAAAATTCAGTTTGGAAGTTTTATGCAGCCAACAATACAGAATATTTAAAAAAGATGAACCCACTTTGAAATCACTGCTGCTTTGAAATTAGGTCTATCATTTTGAAACAGCCTGTGAGATGTCATTAGTTTCTACGAACTATAGACGATTTTTAACTTAATAAAAGGAAAAATCAATTAGTAAATCCATTTTGATGAAGATGATTTAATCATCACTTTGGAAGTTAATGGTTGCTTTGTGCATGCTGTCGATATGGTTACATTAAATTTATTTTTAAAAAAAATAGTACCAACCAGTATTAAATGTACATACGCACTTAGTGTTTCAGAAGGTTTGGTCTCTGAAAGACAGTTAGGAGGAATGAGGAGGAAGAAAGTGAATGAAAACAGGAGACCACAACTGAAGTCTTGGTGGCAATAAAGCTGTGATTCTGTAGTCTGGGAAGAAGAAAACTGACTACAAGCCCATCACTGTTCAATGTTGAAGACAACAGAGAGCAAATAAAAAGAGAGGAAGGATGTATTAATATAACTTTTAACTTAAGAAGCTGAAAATTGCTAAGGGAAGCTGAAAAGTGTCACAGAAACATTAGCTGAGTTGAGAATAAGCAGAAAAAATGTATCAGTGATCACTCCTTTGTGAAGCTTTAAAATTTGTTACCAATGCAGGGAAATGCAGGTATGTTTAAAATTACTCATGCTTATAAAGCACATGCATATATACAAACCAGCACGATGCAATATGACAGTGATTTTATTTTTTCCAGGGTATTTTTAACAAAGTATCATGTATGTAACAAAATATCATGCAATTGTTAAGCATTCACGATTTAAAATCAATAATCCCTAAAAATTTGAAATCTAGAGTCTTAAAAGAATATGTTCAGATCTGAAAATTGTTGTATTATAGAATGTATGAAAGATGAATGTTACAGGCCAATGTTATGGCACTTCTAAAAGTGACGGGTACATAAGACCTAATAAATATTGGAAAATGAACTCAACATTGACAGTAGTCAAACTAGTAGATCAGTTACTAGAGTCCACCAGCAGGATTTTCTGGAAAGTATATCTTGTCAAAATAACTTTAAAATACTCTTGTATGCCTTGAAGGTATATAATCTCATATGTCCTCAAGAAAATCTTAAATCCCCACCTTCTATGTACCAGAAAGTAAAGAAAAAGTGTATCTGAATAAGATCTTTCTATTGTGTCAATGTACTAATGAATGCTTTAGGAAGACTCTCTGACTTAATTTTTCATGAACTTCATTAACATCAAACTTTCTATTGCAAGTGTACTGAAATGTAGTCAGTAGATTTGCTCATGGAAGTATTTTGTCTATAACCATCATTCTTAAAATAGATCAATAACAGTCAAATTCCAAATGCAAGCAAGAAAGAATGAACACTTCTTTTATCATTTGTATCCTAAAATATGATACTCCATAACGACTCACAGCAGGAAACTCAGTAAAATTTATATAAAGCATATTAATGCAAATTGTCAGAACATACCTCACTGCAAAAGTTGCCGCGTAAAGGGAAACAAGTTCTTCTAATTAAATCTAAAACCTTTACAGCTGTGAAACTATAAATTGTTATTTATATTAGCGGTAGCTGTAGAATTTAATCTAAATTGAAGTATTAGTTTTTTCTCATCCTCCTACAGAAAGACTTACATGAAATTAGAACGTGCCTTTTAACTTCTTCCATATGAGTACTGTCTCTAAGATGTCAGTGTGCTCTTCCCAGCAGAAATGCTTGTTAGGTTTATGCTCATTAAATAGTCTCTTTTGTCTTTCTGTTTTGTGTTTTGTGGGGGTTTTTGTTGGTGGTGGTTGGTTGTCTGGGTTTTTTTGCAAGTAGTTTGATTTTTAGTGAACGAGGGGAAAGGCAGAGTTTTGCTTTTGTGTGTCTGATGCTTCTGTAACAACAAACAAGAGGGTCTGAGAGGTGCTATGCTGATCAGCTGCATCTGATGCTCCACTCTGGCTGGAGGAGGTAACTAGTCACAGTTCCTTGTGCCACATATGTCATCAGAAGATCCCTGAAAAATTGCTGCGCCTCTGGACATGGGTTTGGAACCTCATGAGATAGATTTTTATCAGTTCAGAGAAAAGTATTCATGAATTTTAGTGGATAGGTATATATTTCTTAAAAAAAAAAAAAAAAATAAAAGGTCTAAGAAGGACTATAAGTGGATAGAATAATTTTCACAACCGAAAAAATTGACTTCTGATTCATATGTCACATTAACTTTGGATTTACACCACTAAACCGTACAAGGGCAGAGAGTCTCATGGGCCCATCCCAAGGGCAGGACAGAATCTTAGACACTGTTACCTTCATTCAGGCCTTCTGTGTCAAAAGCACAAGGAAAATCCCAGTGCATAGTAAGATAACTAGCCAATACCCCCCACAGTTTTACTCTAGTAACATATCATTGGATTTCCCTTTAGCAAGTTCATTATGCATTTTTATTATTCACGATCTAGTTTTTTCCAGTTATATTGCTGTTTAGTAGTCTGGTTTCTGTTGTTTGTTTGTTTGTTTTGTGTGTGTTTTTGTTTTTGTTGTTCGTGGGTTTTTGTTGTTGTTTGGTTTTGTTGTTGTTTGTGAGGGGTTTGAGTTTTGTTTGTTTTTTAATTTCTGCCCTCTGAGAGAGTCACTTTTCTAACAGTAAAAACTGTGAGAAAGAAAGAATTCACAAAGACTTTCAGAATTCACATTGAGGCCTGCTTAATCCAAAATCAGCTAAATTTCCTATTTATGGTGATAAGGAGGAGGAATATATTAACAGAGTTAATACAGTTATAAGCCTCTCAGCTCCAGTATTGTAAGCTTGATTTGCAGTGTGTTCTGACATCATGCTGTATAAATCCAGATCTGACTGATAAAAAACGGTAAGATACTGGTCTGCCTTGAACACTTTTCATACAATTCTCTGTTGCATGTTCTCTAAGCAGCAGCCTTTTAGCTGAGGCATTTAATTCTGGTCTTTTGTGGATATTGTATGTTTTCATACATTCTTGCAGGAATAGGAACCCCAACACAGAAGTACTGGACACTTGTTCAAAGACGAAAATGACACTGTTGTGCCTCATTGTAAATGCCAAGGTTTTCAGTTGGAGCTTTTCTAGCAAAAATGAAGTTAGACTGTGACATTGGAGCTATTGCACTCTATTAGAGACCTGCTTTGAGAAGTGGAGATTTCTGGAGTGACTTGGAATCCTTTGGTACAGATAGCAATGCAAATTTCTGGTGTTTGTTGACATACCACTGTGTGTGATGGCTGCTGCTGCTGACATGTATTATCTGGATGTTTATAAACAAGTCAAAGCAAAAGAAAATACCACTGAGGTGGGAGAAGCCTGCAGAGAAGATAAGGTATGAGGGCATTAAGGTACAGGTCTGTGATGAATAATGGCTTTATTCAGTTCTTAGAGAGGGCACAGGTTGTATAACCTCATTTTGTACCTGTTCTCAAACTGCAAATCAAATTCTTTTTTTCTGTCAGACTGTAAGGCAGAGCTGGGGCTGGGCTTTTATTACACTTATGTGCAGTACTTAGAACTCCTAATAAACCACTCCTAACTCAAGTATCCAAGTACTATGAATGATAATCAAACCATAACAGCAGGAGGTACCTAATGAACAGAATTAATGTATCTCTTGTTCCAATTTACTAAGATTAGTAAACTTGTTATACTCCTAGTGATAAATACCTGGCACTGATATCTTTGCTGTTGGAGGATCTTTTGATTACTTCTTTTCAATGCTATTTTTTTTCCTCAAATGAGTTGCTAGATATTAATAGCTATGCCCCAAATCAGGTTCTTGTGTGCCATTCCTGATTGATCTGTCATGAAATTAACTTGGCAGCTTCACAAGTATTTTCATTTCCTGGTCATGAGTATCAACACTGGAAAGAGTACAACAAATAAGTGTTTCTTTCACGGGAAATCAAGGCAATGTGTTAGCTTCCATTCTGGGCTCTTATTCAGACTATGTCTTCTTATAGGCAGAGATGAACTGATGTGATTTGTTTTGATGTTAAAAGACCGCATGTGGGGTTTTTTTGTTTGTTTGGTTGGTTGGGTTTTTTTAACGTACTGCTAAAATCCCAGTTTTTGTCAGGCTTTTTTGTGTGTGTGACCTGAGCTAAGTAATTTAACTTTTCTTTTTCAGAGTTTTCCTTTTCATGAATATGAAATCATACAAACATTCTTTTCAATGCTTTTTCTGGGTTTCAGATATCACAGTAAGAATATTTCCTAGCACAGTATAATTTGTCAGTTAAAAAGATGACACTGAACAAGAGTATTCCAGTTAAGGAACAGTATTAGACCAATGGTATAAATTATGAATTTAAATATTTTTTCCTACTTGCAGCCGTGCACTCTTGAAAAAGCACTTCTTTTGGAATACTGCACAGTCTCAGTACTTCAGAAACACTTTGCATGTTAGTTGTCACTAGCGTTAAAAAACGCTATTTTGAGTAGTGTGGGATCATAGGGCCACTAAGATGCTCTAAAGCCCTTATTATATACAGAGAGGAGAAGCTGGATGTTAACCTGAAGAAGAGGGAGCTAAGAGTGGGGAAATCTACTTGCAGTTTTTACTACCCGAAGGGAGTAACAGAGAAGATTGAGCCAGACCTTTGGAGGTGTAAAATGAAAGTACAAGAGACAATGGAAGGGAAATCTTGATTAGTTAACAGGAAAAAAAAACCCAACCAAACAAAACAAAACAAAAACAAAAAACAAAACAAAACAACCAAAAACCCACCACCAATCAATCATGGAACAAAGGCCCAGAGAAGTGTAGAATTTCCATCCTTGGAGATTTCTGAAAATTATCTGGAAAAGTCTACACAATTCAACCTTACTTCTTGGTTAGCTCTGCTTTGAAAAGGAGATTGAACCAGACAAGTTCCAATGCTCCCTTCTAGCTTACATTATTCTATGACTGCAGACAGGAAAGTCTGGAGAGAGAGTTGATCTGTGTGTGCTTACTATAACATACTGCCTATAATATTAGATAAAAAATGCAGTTTGCATGAGAAAGTATACTAAATAAATTGACAAATGCAAGATGAAATTCTGTTTTTCATGAAGATACAGATGTATATCAGATTTTTTTATATTTCTTTATTATTGTTTTTTTTTCTTACCCTTAAAGCCTTGTCTGCATGTAGATGCCATCGTGCAGTATGTGTGGCCAGGAATTTATAGCATGGTAGTGTTTTGCCCTGTCTTCCTCCATACACATACCTCATGCTCTGATTCATGAAGAAGGACAACTTGTACTGGCAGATTTGATCAGATTGTTCCACTTTAGTTCTCTGACCTATTGCTTCTGCAGTCAGATGAGCTGCTCAGGAAGAAATTTCTGCTCTCCTGCAGTTTACAGCCCAGTGCTTTAAGGCCAGCCAACAGGCCTTACACCAAAGGATTGGGCAGTTAGGTGATTCGTGAACTGGTTCACATACTGCTCACTTGTCTTTGTCATGGAGCTGGAGTAGGATTACTTTACCTTGCATTAGTAAATTCCATGGGCTTGCAGAATGGCTTTGTGCACTGCAAGACTCATTTACTACATCACAACTTTTCTGTGGCGATGAAGGCTAATATTTCCTACGTTCGGAAGCAAAATTTTAAAGCTATGAATATACATTAGTGTTTGCTTATATCGGGTGCTGCATTATTAACTATACAAAGAGAAAAGAATTAGCTGTGTAATCACTGCAGTCACTCTGAACTCACCTGTAAATTGCTATCTGATGAATCTTTACAAAACCATCTGCTCATCAGAATTTCATAGTGGGGTACTACTTCCAAGTATTTATCTTGACATAGGTTGAATTTCTCAATGCATTCTACTATAAGATCTACTAGTAAGCATAAGCTTCCTGACGGGAATTTTCTACCTTGGTTTTGTCCCAAGATACAGCAGAAAAATAATATTCCTAATGTGCTCAAGGTACTGGAAACACTGTGCTGTTAAAAGACATTGATAATCATATAAACATGTGGTTTAAAATTTAAAGTAATTTAAAAAGTTAAATTCTTATGAGATTCTATAACTTTATCCGAGAAAACTGTCAATACAGTCAGGCCAGAAACTCAAGGTAAAAGTGTTTTTACCAAGTTTGAAATCCAACCATTGTTAATGATACCATACTATGTGTTGCTTGGGTAGAAGGGCATTATAATTAATATTTGTGTGATCAGTGGATCCATCTGCTACATTTGCAGATGCTGATCCTACTTTAGAAGGTGGCTGACAAAGAGGAAAGAAAAGCAGGTGCATAAAGACAGTTCAATTTTTCCTTCAGTCCTGCATACAGAATCAATACAAGTGGTATGTGCTATTTCAGCTACAAGTAGGTCCCTCTTTATATACAATATTTAACCAAGGGTGTTTTCAATATTGTCACTTAACTGAAGTACTTCAGACATTTGCTCATGAACTCTAGGTTAAATTGGAATTAAGATACCTTTTTTAAATGAAATAAATCATGAATTATAAAGGGTTTGAATAATAATCACAATAAAAATACCTCCATCTGAACCCATATACCTTATTTTCTTGATTGGATACTTCTAGCAATTTTTTTAATATCCATGTTACCACTAATAAAATTTAAAAGATAATTAACATGGGCTTTCCTAGTCCATTGAATTAGGTGAAAGAATAGTCCTGCAATAGGACTGTATTCCCTGTATAAAAGAGTGAAGTAATTTGAAGTCATTTCCTGTGTGTATCATAAAAGTTTCCTGATGAGAGGACCAGCTCTACTGCAGATTCGTTAAATGATCTCCATAAACCTGGATTTCCTTTGCTGAGTCAATCTGATCCCTTTGCATCACTTTGCCATCGCTCAAAGGGAAATAACAATAACTGTTGCAGATTTATATGGTGGATGTTGGTGTGGCTAAATTAATTCATTTATGTGAGTTGCCTAGGTTATTAATGGAATATAGCACCATCAACTTAACCAACTAAATTTGAAAGGTACCCTCAGTAGCTTTATATGGTGATTGTTTTAGTTTTCTTGGACTGAAGAGGGTCTACTAGAATTTTCTTGTTCCATTGTTCATTTGGGCTCATATCCTCTTGAAATGTATAATAGGATGGTCCATCTGCCCTATCAAAAATGATGTGCTTAAATCCCATTTAGTGAGACACCAAAATAACTGAACAAGTTTTATGCATATTAGCGGAAGGGTGAAAACTGGAAGATCAGAAGAATGCCCAGTCATCTGTATCACACATTAAAAATTTCCCCCGCTTTCATCCTTTTTTTGGTTCTCTTTTTTGATTGATCCTCATTTTTGTTTTAAAATAAATCCAGTTCTGTCCTCAGCCAATTAAATTAATTTTCGTTCTTAACTATCCAGGAATCACTCTCCATCTCCATGATAAAAGCCTTCTTCATTACACACAGACATTGCATTCCTCCTACTGGTAGACATAAAACATTGTGGCAATATCACTATTGTTATGGTTGATGAAACAAGACACTGGTCTCAGGTACTTAAAACTGTAAAATAACTGCCCTCTGGACTGAGGTTTCTCACACTTGCTTTTTACAAAGTCGTGATATCCTTTTTTGGAAAGCTTTATAAAATCCCAATTGGGCATTTTGTTAGATATTCAAAGACGAAACACAGATTCAAGTATTTTTCCCAACTTAAAAACAAACAAAAAAATTAAATGCTTTTTATTTGTGTTTGAATGTGTATATATATATATACTTTTCAGTTCTGAAGATACGCTAAAAATACTTTCAAAAGTACCAGAATATCTTCACAAATATCTTTTGACCATGTCTAGCAGAGAATATACAAAACACTGCTACTTCTATTTCTACGTATGTTATCAAAATCCAGAGAAATCTCTGAGTTCATATGGGGATGGAAAGAAAAACTCAAGAGATTTCCCTGTAAAACTCACCCCTCTCATTTTGTCTACAATGCTCTTACCAGTAGCTCTGACCAGTTCTCATGATGCAAGTATGTTTGTAACCTCAGACCTACCAATTGCTTCCAATTTGCTGTTTTTCTTGTCTCACTGCATTCATTGTTACCGCCTATAATCAGATTTGTAATAAAATCTTGAGCAGCTATTTTTATTCTGGTTCCAGCTTCTGGAGTCAGGTTATTTCTATGAAAGTTTTGACCATCACTTCTGAGTTTCTAGCCCTCATTAACACCTTGTAAATACAACTTTCTGTAGCAGAATAAATATGAAAAATGGCTTTTATTTATCTATTGACAGTTTCAGAATCATCTCAGACTGCTAATGGTTATGTATTATACCTCAACTGTTAAATTTTTCATTTTTACGACAGGATCTTTGATCTCAGGGGGTTTGGTCATGATTGTGTTGTTTAGTAACATCAGTGTGGGTAGTCTTACATAAATTCTCTGAGATATTCACTATTCTTCCAAACTGAAGCATGTACATATAAGCTATTCTTAGGATTTAAAGTGACAGTTCAATAATATTTTAGTTTTTATTCCCTGCTGTGCTCTATTCTTTTGTCCATTTGTTGCTGCTTGACCATTTGAACTATTCAGTAAAACAAAAGTGCACAAATAAAAACCCCTCATTTTGCAAGTTTCTGGAAATGAGGAACATAATCTCTCTTAAGAGAAAATGATGGATGAAAAGGATTTTACCCAGAATACTGAATGTCAGAACAGAACATCCAAATTTCAGTTGCCCAAGACACAAAAGAAATATTTCTTGCAAGAATAGTTGTTTCTGTGGGAAAAAAACCAACTTCTTTAGTTTTATTGAAATTTTCAGGAGAAATAGATTCCTTTCCTGCCCTGATCTAATTAAAATTACTTAAAAAAACCACACTCAGATATTTCTTCCTAGGGTAACTCAATGATTCTATACTTAAAAAATAAAAGGCATTGATTTTCTCACAGAAATCAAAAATCCTGTCCTAGAAGATACCCTGACATTGGTTTGTAGACACATACCCGAGAACTCCTAGCCCACAGGACTCAGTGTCTGTAGAGACATGACTTGCAAGCAATAGTACTATATAAAAAAGCACTTAAAAGATAGCTTTGCACTTAAGGTTAATTGGAGAAATAACCTGACATTTACAGGGGTAATGCTGGACTACATCTTAGTTGTGTTTGTCTTTCCCTTATGTTTCTAGAACAGCCAAATATTCACATGAAATTTTTATTTTAAAAAGGGAAAACACAAGACAAAAATTGTATTTGTAGTATATGCTGATTCCAACATTACTGTTTAGGAGGAGAACTATGGCATTTGATTATGAGAGAAGTTACTCCACAGACTCCACGCAAATCACAAAAGTAAAGTTAGATCTTCAAGAAAGAGACTCGAGCTAGATGAAATGGAAACCATTGTAACCCTCTTAGACTGACAGTTTTTCTTTAAATTCAGGATTAAAATAAAGTAAGTTCTTTGAACTCTTCCAAATATTTGCTACATTTGAATCGTTGTGCAGGATTCAATAAAGTAGCTGCTGAATAGCTTTAGTGAATCTATACCTGTATTTATCCCACTTTCACCGCTATAAAGCAGCTAAAATAAGTGGATCTGAAGGTAGTCTGCAGGATCCAAACAACAGAGCAACATTTATTTTTGTTCTTAGGATTATGATCTGTTTTTCTTAAATACAACTGGGCTTACATGCATACCCTAAAATCCTTAAAAGCTAATTTATTTGTCCCCACAGATCCTTTCTAACTACTTTAAAAGTTTTGATTTCAAAGCTCACAAACTTTACCTGAACAAAGAGCAATAGGCAAACTCTTAATAAAACTGATTTATTTTGTAAACAGTGCTTTAGAATTTGAGGACACCACTTAATTAAGAAATCACAGAGGATATTTATTACTGCTAACCAAGATTTCAAATTTGAAAGTGAATATCTTGTTGCTGTTTAAATATGTAATGTCTATAATCATTTGCAAAAAGGTATTTATTATAAAGCATTGCCTACCTACTTGAAAGTTTCTACACATAAATTCTCTGGATATTTCATTATCAGCAATTGCCTGATATTGTGAATATTGAGATGTTGTAAGAAAAATGTAGCAAGTTTATAGGCAATCCTTAATTGTTTTCTGAAATAACAAGTTATTTGAATTTTAAAAATATGGAGATTAGCTGACTAATTATCTGGTAATGCTTAGGCAGCATTTTACCAAAATGATAAGGACAGGCTTTACTTCACTACTGGTTGATAAGAAATAAAGCAATTGTTTCTTTGAAGTCTTCTTTTTTTTTTTTCTTTAAGACTTTAAGAGGTATTTCAGTTTGAAAGACTATTTATAGAGCAAAGGACTATAATAAAATTAGAGCATGAGTTATTTTGAAACATAATTTCACATCCTATTTTTAACCCTGATTGATCTAAAAAGATGTCACAAGAAACGGCACTGGAAAAAAAAAAAAAAAAAA